>PVLC010000660.1:129872-188972 GCA_004027655.1 Graphiurus murinus | reverse complement strand
CTACACAATCATAACAAGGTCACTCACTGAAGTGGACCTTAGGGGGAGGGAGGGGGAGGGAACGGGAAAGGGGAGGGAATCGGGGAAGGGGTCAAATGAGAATTGTGTGCAAATATGTTGTTAACAATTTGTACTTAACAAAGATGTACACTATATTGCACGAATTACTACAATAAAAATTAAAAAAAAAATAAATAAAAAATAAAAAAAATAAAAAATGTTAGAAACATTTTTCTAACGTGGTGGGCTCTTGATGTGTGTCACCTCCCTGGAGTTCCTACCTTGTGGTGCCTGTCTCTGACAGAGCTTCTGCATCTTTATCATGCAAACAAATGGGTGGGCCAAGGATACTAGCAAGCTGCCACAGTTCAGTGGGCTGATGGGAGAAGCCCAGAGAGGTCAAGGCAGAGAATACCCGTGTCACCATGGCACCCAATGGCTAAGCAGCAAAGGCTGCAGCAAGAATAGACTGAGATATTCTGAATCTTCAGATCCTAGACTCCCTCCAATTTTTCATCGGGACTCACTCTGTTCTATGAGCCATGGACACCTAGACCACTTTCTGTGATAAGACAGAGGCACTATTTAAGCTTATTGCAGGCAAGAGGTCTCAGGTCTAAATCCTACTATGCAAATCACTAGCTGGGTGACCTTAGCTGGGTCTGTGACCTCTTTGAGACCCTCATCTATAAAACAAGGATAATCTAACCTACCACGAGATTGTCTAGAGAATTAAAGTAGATGTCACTTGTAAAGCCTCTAATGCAAAGCAGGTACTTAATACATATTAGTTTCCCCTTCTCTTTTTTCTTCTTACTTCTAGTATAGGAAATAAATTATTAACCTATATACATATTGGTAAAAATCAAAGCAGTCAAATTGAGAGGGAATGTAGGATAGAGATAAGATTCACAGGATGCCCATTCCTGAGAATTTCAGTCCTCGTTTTTGGAATAGATTACCACAAACAACTGGGTTCTTTGAGAAATTTATATTTAATTCCTCCCATTGTGAAGATGGTGGGCAGCTGAGAGAAACTGATGCTCAGGAAAAAAAAGAAACAAGTTGAACAAAGTCATGCAGAGAGAAGCAAATTCTATTAGAACCCAGTGTATTAATCAGTTACTGCTGCATAATAAAAACCACAAATCTCAGCAAATCACAACAGCCAGTGTGTGTTCTCACATACCTACTGTGAATTTGCTAGAGTACACTGGGCAAGGATGCTTTGCTCAAGGGAAGGGCAGCCCAGAGAGGCTCCACTGCCAAAGCACATGTCAAGTCTTTCTTTACATCAACTCCTGTTATCTTCAAACTTTCTCATAGCAAGTCACATTGCCTAGAGCACCAGTAACAGAACAGGGAGTGCTTTTTATCCCAGAGTATTCTCATGGGGGTGGCATGACACTGACACCTGGGTGGAGCAGGCCAGATGGAAGACAGAGAGGAGAGGTGGGACATGATCAGCTGCAGACAGCATCCCTCCATTCCAGCAAATTGCTGCTGGATCATATCTTCCAGGAGATGTTGAAAGCAGACTTTCATACAGAAGGATTCCTGAGTCATAAACTACTGAGTAGACCCACAGAACCACCCCTGGGCTGGCCTGCATTTCCATAAGCCTGCTCTTCCCCACATTACCCATCCTCAAGGGTCCCCTTGGTCTTTCTGTGTCTCAGGCTCCAAGAGCTGGTCCCTGGGAATGCTCACACAGACACATCATGTCAACAGGGAAAATGGTAACCCTGTCACATCCTGCCTTGAGGGCAGGTGGCAGGTCCCCCAGGATCATATGGCAACCAAGTGGCCTCAGGGAGGTAGGGAAGAGAAGTGTTGCAAACTTAATGTTCAATGGCTAGTGTATTTTTAACATTGGGCCTCTGGCTACAGCAATCTGCAAAAGGAACATCATTTTTGTCATCCATCTTCTCAGGTTATTAAGTATTTCTGATCTCAGCTAAGTAGATGTAATGGTTTGGATTTAGAATGTCTTCCTATCCCTCATGGAAACAAGGTAGCAAAGTTGGAAGTGGATGTTGCTTGCTAGGAGGAGTCCCTGAAGGTGTGACCTTGAGGAATCTCAATCCCCCCCCCCTTTCCAGCCTCTGTGATGTGAGAGCAGAGCCTGAATGCTCTCCCTCTCCCCACTCCCCTACTTCCTGCCACCATTCCCTGAGCTTCACACACCTTGGCTTCACATGGACTCAACCTGAAATCTCCAAGAAATAAGAGCAAATATATCTTCCTTCCTCTCAGTTGTATGGTCAGTCTTTTCGGATTTTAGCAGTGAGAATATTGAGTCTGCGACTTCTTTGGCAATTCCACTAGACTGAAAGTCTTTTGTCACATAGTCAGGAGAAGGTTGTGATTATTCATTTAATAATTGGGTAATCTGAGGAAAGTGGCTTAATCTTAGCCCTTCTCAGTATGTATATATTTGAGGATGGTTGTACCTACACCACTGTGTTATCGAAGCTGCTTCTTGGTGTAAAGTTTGCAGAGTGCTCACCAGTGCCGGGCAGGAAGTAAGCAGTGTGCAGGAGTAACTTGGTATTAACAGTGGCAGGGGAAGCAACACAAGGAGACATGCCCCACTGGTTCTGGCCAGACTCTGCTGCTGCTCTGAAGAGGCCAAGTTAGAAACCTGGACAGCACATCTGCTCACATTCCCAAAGAAGACATGGAATGACCTCACCTTTGCCCTAAATTTTAAAAGTCTTAGATACAGACTCCCATGGATCTCAGAATCCACCTCGTTTATCTAAAGGGAGAACCCTAACTCTGAAAGCCAAGGATACTTCAATCGATTCAAGGCCCAGCTCTGCCAATGATTTTCTCTGTGACCTTGGACAAGTCACTCAGCCTCTCTGGGCTCCAGTTTCCTCATCCATAAAATAAGGCATTTGAACTAAATGTTCTACTGTCTAGGCCTCCTTCCAGCTTTAAATAATAATCATGCTAACAAAACTGGAAACGAAATGTCTTTCTGCCCATCTGGCTGCTTGGTGGGGGACTGATGTGGGGCTTTCCGAGTCAGGGGTTGGGAATAAGCTCTAAATTGAAATGATGGCTTTGGGGACATTTTTGTTTATTGTGACAATAACTCTCGGTTACATGGTGTTTTACCACTCACAGCACCATTCTGCCTGGATTCTCATTTTATCTGCTCAATGGCCCCGTGAACCTGATCAGCCTCACTCCATAGAAGAGGAAGCTGTTCTGAGAGTGCATCAGGAATTCATTCAGCTGCAAGGCACAATTGGCCTGACCAGAGTAGCTTACTGGGAGAAGACTTTGTTGGCTTATTTGTTTGTTTTTCACAAAACAGGAAGTAGGTGGTTATGGGCAGCAGGCTGGTGTGTGTAATTCTGTTGTTCTTTTCCCTTTCAATTATAGGAGGATCCAGATCTCACACCCATGGTCAACACAGGATGGAACCATCTGGGGCACCAGGGACCTCAGCCTCCATTCCCCCAGAAGCCTTCCCAGCATCCTCTCTTCACCTCTCATCACCCAGCGCCTAGGCACATGCCCAGCCCTCACTGCAGGGCAATCTGGGAGAATCCCTTGTCCTGCTTGTGTTAGTCTGCTAGGGCAACCATAACCAAGTACCTCCAACCAGGTCACTTACTCAGTGGACCTTTACTGTCTCACAGCCCTGGAGACCGCAAAGTGCGAGACCAAGGTACCAAGCAGGATTGCTTCCTTCCGAGGGCTGGGAAGAAAAGCTGTGGTCAGGTTCTACCTTGGCTCACAGCCAGCCATCTTCTCCCTATATCTCTTCACTTCCCTCTGTGTCTCCATGTCCAAATTTTCTTTTTATAAAGACACTGGCCATATTGGATTCCGCCACTGCGTCTATCTTGATGACTTCTGTAATGACTTTATCTCCAATTATGGTCACATTCTGAGGTACTTTGACACATGACTTTTGGAGAGATGCAATTCAAGCCCCCATCATGAAGGCAGTCAGGCAGAGGGGGATGGGGCATGGAACACCATCATTAGGGTTAAGGGATTTTCTCATAACTAGCAAGCAGCAAGACTGCAGTTCAAATTTAGGTCTTTACTGGGAGTTCAGGACTCAACCTACAAAGACTTACTGCCTGTCATTTGATTGGTCATTATCAGGAAACAATTTTGCAGAACAGTTGAGAGGGCAAACTCAAGATTCAAACTCCCTGGGTTAAAATTTATACCTGGCGTGACCCTAACCAAGTTACCTAAACCCTCTGATTTTAATTAAAGGGGAACTTACTAGAGATTTCACAAATAAGAACTGAGTCCCTTCTCTTTGTCAGTCACTATTCTCAGTATTGACAGCGACTTAAAGAGAAATAAAAGTACCTATTGAAGAGTGTCATTGTGAGAACCTGATGAAATAATCCATGTAAACAAAATATTTAGTCCTACAGTGCCTGGTGCATGGCACACACACACAGGAAATGTTATTATTACTCTCAAAGTACTTGTTATTAGCCACTCTTCCTGTTCTCCCTTCCTGGGCTCTCTGAGGCTGTGATTTACACCCTGATACTGCACACATCAGGACAACGGATGTAGGTCAGCCATGGACGCCACTGCTGGCAGGCAGAGTCACATTGCTAATGCTCCAACATGAGATGTGTTTGCTGGCCCAGATGCTGGGGAAGGAAACCACTTTCCCCTTGGCACCCAGCAGAGCAGAAATGATGGAGGGACCAAACCCAGCAGCCTCCAGCAGTCAGAAGACAACGGAGTTATGACCGCAAGTTTGCCATCACAGAGAATGTGAGCTGGGGACCCTCTGGGAAGAGAGTAATGGGAAATAAATGATTGATTATCAAACACCAGGTCCAGAAACTAATGTTTCAACAGGGAGAGTTAAGGTCTGTGTCAAAGAGGGGAGAGGAAGATGGCATGGTAATGTTCTTGGAAAGAACAAAGGAAGGGAGCTAACATTTAGATCCATCCTAAGCACTGGGTACTTCTCATACCATCTCTCCTTGGATCCACATGACAACCGAGAGAGGCAAAGAAGGAGAGTTCAAAGAACAGACCAAATCCAACATGAATCCCTGTCTGGCCATTTGGTACCAAATCCTGTGCTATCTCATACAGATTTCTTAACCTTTCTGACTTTTTTTTCCTTATGTATCAAGATAAGGGTAATGTCCAACATATGTAATGAATGAAAAAATAATAAAGATACCTTCCAGTAAAGAGCAGTTGACACGGTCATTGTTGCTTGTTCTGTTTCTTATTCTTACCACTGCTATTATCTTCATTATTTAGTTCATTTTTGTGCCAAAGGAAATGTTGGATCATCCTGATGCATTCTGCTAAAAGGCTTCTTGGCCATTTGCATGTGATGATCTATCCTTCATCTCTGGGTACAGAGAATGGGAGCATCGATTCTGGGAGAGCTTAAGTCATTTTCTTCCCAGGAGATAATTTATATAAGTTATAACAAATTATTTGGAGGGAGAAGCCATAAGAATAAAAGAAGACCCACCTCTCAGGGGATCCAAATGATAACACCAATGTGTGGTTGGTTATCAGTACTGTCAATCATCTCAAGAATAAAGATAAAGGCAAGTTTACTAAAATCAGAGCTACTCTGGATGCTTCCTTACCTTCTCCCCTCCCCTTACCCTACTGCCTCCTAAATGGGGAGTGCTCTCCAGCTCAAATGAAGGACACTGCGAGCAGAGGACTGCTAATATTATATTTTTACTTAATAGTAACTTGATTAAAAAATACTTTTTTAAAAAATATCTTCTAATATATCTGCTTCTTGACATTCTGAACCTTTTATTCAATGTCTTCTGAAAGAAGATAATAATGTGAGTGACAAGGAAAAGTTTTGGTTGAAAGTACTCCTAAAACATAACTCTCCCCATTCTCTGCATGGGGAGACTGAGGCACGGAAAATGTAGACAACTTGCCAAGGTGCCATAGACTTGACTTTTGAAGTCATATCTGTCCATTCCCAAAGCCCACGTCAAATTGCACCTCACCCATTTCCTTCCTGCAGCAGCCTCAGGACCCAGGGCAGGTATCACAGCCTTGAAAGATAAGTCTTGCCCAGCACACAGGAATCATAATAATGGCTCACCTGCAGATGAAACTCCTCAATGCCAGTCCCTGTGTTAATTGCTTTATGAGATTTATTTAAGCTGCAACATCCCCTCAAGGTGCGTACTATTATCATCTACAGTCTACAGAGACACCTGAGATTAAAGACGTCAAGTGACATGCCCAAAGTGATATGGATGGGAGACAGGACTTGAGCCCAGGCAGGGTGGCAAGGAACCCAGTCTCCCAACAGCACATGCTACAGTCTGTGATGTTCATGCATCTACATGGCACTGGGGAAGGCTTCCTGCAAAGAAGATTGCCAGGACCCACCTCCCTGAGACTGCGCATCATCCAGCTATCTTGACAAATACTGCAAAAATAGCACGGCCGTCACTGAGGAGCACTCCTTCCCTATCAGGGCGTATGACTCCAGAAGGAGGAGAGACCAGGAAAGAGGGTGAGCCAGGGAGTGAGGCTAAGCCAAGCAGAGTGTGCCAGATATAGCGCTGGCCACCACGAAGGACAAATGCTTACTGTATCCTGCAGGGCCAACCTCTAAGAAGTCAGGTGGACTGGATCTCAGCATGGTCTACCTGGAGGAGAGAGGGAAGGAAGGAAGGAAGAGATTAATCCTCGACTCCTAAATTCCATTGGTCAAAACTTTGCCCCAGATAGATAAACGGCATCAAGTCCTAAAGTGCCCAAATCTTCAGCTTCAACAGGGCAGCTGCAGGACCCAAGGCAAGAGGCTCACCATGTGGGACATGGGAGAGATGTGGTCAGGCTGAGCCTGCATGAAGTTCGTCAAAATTCACACAGCGGAATCAGCAGGGCCCAGTGCAAAAGGAAAATGCAGGGCCCCATGTTCAAAAATTATAAACTGTTTCAAAAGAGCTATGGAAGAGTATTAAACCAAGCATGGAGCCCTTCCAAGAACAAGGCCCTGTCCAAGGACACAGGTCACTTAGTCACAATGCAGGCTCCAATCTACCACCCAGTGCTGATCACTATGGCCGCAAAAGGTCCTGAAGGTAGGTGGACATGAGGCTGAGAACACCCACAGCGACTTCTGAGATGGGTCCAATCGGGGCCTCACAACACGGTGTCAGGAGATAAGCTAGAAAGACAGAGCGGTGCAAGAATGTGCCAGATTTGGAGGAACTGGTTCCTGTCCAGTGGGTGATGGGGCATTTACAGAAGCTTAGAGTCTGTGGCAGCAGTCTTAGGGTTGTATGGATTGCCCAGAAATTGAGCAGAACAGGGTGTACAAGTAGCAATTGCCAAGCTAGAAGAGGACACGTGGACCGGATCATCTCAGGGACACGTGGACGTGCATCTTAGGGAGGCCATTAGACCCAAACTAGGGACAGAAGAAGAGGGAGAAGGAAGGCAGGGGTCACTCTCATTTGTTCTGCCCAAGTAATAAGGAAAATCTGGAGCCCCTGGCTGGTGTCAGGTGTCTGTGTGTCCCCAGAAGTCAGCAAGTAAAAGCTCCATTCATGTGCAGTAGACAAGAGGAGTGTCTTCCATTTGGTTTGGAACTAGAATACCTCTAAGGAAGACTACTGTTTATACATGAGTACTCTTCCCCCATTGTCCAGCTGGGCAAGGTTCTCTTGCTCTCTCACTCTCATCCACAGCCACCCCGCTGTGCACCAGGCAGCAGCAATCTTAGCATCTCACTGTTCAAGGACTTAGGTGTCATCTGTACAAGGACTTAGGTGTCATCAGTACTCCTTCCCTTTTCATAGCCAGGTAGCTTTTTATCCTCGAAGGGTTGGTCTTCATTATTCACTTTCCTATTTCCAACCTTGCATCACCCCTTGATATGATGTTATCCTGAATAAGATTTTGAAGTTAGCCCAGTCACCCTGGATGACATTTGGTAGGGGCTTTCCTGGGCCACCCAGCTGTACACTCGTCATTCTCAGAGCTGCCTCGGAACCTCTTCTCCACAGCACAGCTCCTCTGAAGCTTGCCCCAGCCTCACAAATGGGAACTCGTTTTCTCTGGCTCAGAAAAACTGTGGCCTTCATTTCCAGGCCAGGCCTTTTTTGGTCCCAAAAGAAGGCGGTCACATGGTTTTGATCTTCCCCTCTGTATAATTCTGTAATTTATATTTAGACTCTATTCATGAGACTCAGCATCCTGATGCCCATCAAGGCCACCAGGCTGCTGTGGTCAAGCCCACTCTAGGGTCCTGAGGCAGGCAGGAGCTTAGGGGTTCACATGCCACCGCTGTTCCAGCAGTCTATTGGCTCTACCTGGACAAAACACTCCAGCTCATCAGGGTGACCTGCACCATACCCTAATGCCTCTCAAAATCTAGTACTGACCAGACCTCAGATCCTATAGGATCCTCAAGTCATTCCTGAGTTTTGTTTGTTGGTCTCTCCTTTTGGGTACCAGATCTGTCCCATCCACGCCAATGGACCACCTGCCACTGATCTCCCCAGCAGCCCCCGTGGCTCTCCCCAGGTCACCGTCTGCCTATGGTCACTCTGATCTTTGCTCTCCATCTGTTTGGTTACTCCAATAAGCTCTGCTGCCAAGATGGGGGCCGAGAGGGATGCAGCCTCTCAGACCCCACATCTGGACCTTCCAGCTATCCTTTCCAGAGCCCACCTCTGCCACCAGGACATTTTCCCCAGCCAACGCCCAGCCCAGCTCCAGCTTCTTCCTCCTGCTCCCGGAGCCTGGGCCACCAAGACCCGAGGCTGCAGATTTCGGAGCCCACCGGAGCACACATAAGCACCTTCCTTCCTGAATACCATTAATCACATCCCAAGGCAAGCAGAGAAACTCATAATTGAGAGAGAGCTCATGCAAACAAGAACTCCACCAGCATCGCCAGCTGTGGGTTTCATTTGGCTCCATCCATTCATCCATTTATTCATATTTAACAAATATTTATCGACCGAGCGCCACGTGCCAGACACTGGAAACGCTCAGCAAACAAGAGGGAGAGATTCTGTCTTCATCACACTTAGAATCCAGCAGGAGGAACAGACTCCAAACAAACAGTTACCCAAGGAACGCCACCACCCTTACCCATCTGGCAGACGGTGGAGAGAAGAGGAGGTACGGCCCTGGTTCATGGGACACAGAGAGACCTGTCGCCAGCCCTCCGTGCCTCTCAACTCACATAATGAGACTGAAGCCAAACGATTCCCTGATTCACAACGTCTGTGGCATTATTTCTGATCGTCCTTAATGCTGGTACAAGGCATAATTTTATGATTCCAATAAAAATAAAAAGCAAACCCCTGGGTTGTTTGAATTACCTCCATCCACTCTATTAATAGCATTGAGCTCCTTGAAAAGGAAGAAAAAGAAAGAAAGCTCTCTGGATAGATAAATGCCAAGTACTGTTTGAAGGGTGCAGTTCCATTACAGAGACGAGGAGAGGAGCTGGGAGGCAGGAGGAAGGAGCCTTCGGGATTTCACAGGCTGGAGACCCCAGGCATTTTTCTAATTCAAATACGATAAGCCTCAAAGGCCCGTAATGCAAGATGGTTTTTACATGTTTCCAAGCTTCCTGCAAAAGATAAAGGCAATGACTTCGTCAGAATTATTCAGCTGCTTTGGCACTACTTAAGCAAGGGGGTGGGGTGTATTTGTATATGCAGGGGCTCCCGCTGCCCACCCGATGACTTGCTTGTGGCTGGTGCTACGCCGAGCTCACCCGTCTTCCTTGCTTCGCCTCTTCTGATCCTTCCTTTCCAAGACCAGGTGCCCCGACCTCAGATCTGACACTGCAGTCCGTTAGCCTTCCCCTCGCCCTCTCCGCAGAATCCCCTCTTGCTCATTTCCTGGCCAATTCCAGTGTCCTCAGGAGGACTGACTCCTGATAGGAGCCAGGAAAGCAGTCAACCAGGAAACTGATTAGTGCAACTGAACGTACCCCAGCGATACTTTCCATTTTTTTTTTTTTAAAGCTGGACTTAATGGTACACACCTGTGTTCCCAGTACTTGGGAGGCTGCGACAGGAGGATGGCATGTTCAAGGCCAGCCTCAGCAACTTAGTGAGACCTTGTTTCAAAATAAAAAGTAAAAAGAGCTGTGGGTGTAGTTTGAAGGTAGAATCTCCTGGGTTCAATCGCCAGTACAGAAAAATATAAAATAAAATAAAAATCTTTCTTACTGGTGCATTACAATTTTACACAATAGTTGGGTTTATTATACTTATTATTACACATTTTACATGCACATGCGTATTTGCTCAATTGAGTTCTGGCCACAGCTTTGCTACCTATTCTGTGTGAGCTTAAATGAGCCTCCTTGCCTTCAGAGCACCAGGCTGTTCTTGGTAGAACCAAGACCATAACAGGCTTAGCGGAGGCTCAATAGCCCAGTGGCTAAGACTCTGCCCTCTGAGTTTCAATCCTGGCTCATTTACTTCCTACCTAGGACACCATGGCAGAATACCAAAGCTTGTCCTACCTCGATTTCCTCCTCAGTAAAATGAGGGTAGCAATAATATCCACATCAGAGGATTTCATGAGGTATTGTATATAAAGCTCTTGGAGCATGCGGGCTCGGCTGGAGCCCTTTAAGTGCTCTGTAAGCGTTAGCTATTCATAATAATTATTATTACACGCTCTCTGAGACACTTGTGCCAAGTAAGTGTGAGAATGGATGGTTCCAATGTACTTGGAACTCCAAAGACGAGAAGACTCTGAACTAGAGGTCAGGGAGGGAAGTGGGTGTCGTCTAAAGGAGCAAGAGAACTGAAAGAAGAAAGCCTGTGGCCAGAGATGGGTCAGTGGAGGCCGAGGGTGAGCAGGTCGTAGCAGCTTGGGGGTGAGGCTCTGTCTGCTGTGGACTGAATATTCACAATCCCCCAGAATTCATTTCTTGAAATCCTAACACCCGAGGGGGTGGTGGTAGAAGAGGGGAGGGTTGGGGAGGCAGTCTAGCTCATGAGGGCTGAATGGGATCAGTGCCCTTATCAAAAGAGGCCTTGCCCCTTCCACCACACGAGGACACAGCTAGGAGGCATCATTCATGAAAAGAAAGTGTGCACACACCAGACACCAAATCTGCCAGCTCCTTGATCTTGGACCTCTCAGATTCCAGAGCTATCAGAAATATATTCCTGCCGTGCGTGATAGGACACACTTGTAATCCCAGTACTTGGGAGGCTGAGACGGGAGGATCGCAGGTTGGTGACTAGCCTCTGCTACTTAGTGAGGCCCTCTGTTTCCAAATAAAGAATAAAAAAATGGGGCTGGGGGTGTAGCTCGGAGGAAGAATGCCCCTGGGTTCAATCCCCAGTACCGCAAAAATAATAAATAAATAAAAGTACGTGGCATATTATTATAGCATCCTGGATGGACTAAGATACTCTATTTTTCTCACTATTCTGTCCCCAAAGCCCAAATGTAGAGTGTAGTATATTGTTGATAGATAAGGAAGGAAGAAAAGAAAGGAGAGGCCCAACCTGGTAGTGCACAACTGTAATCCCAGTACTTGGAAGGCTGAGACAGGAGGGTTGCGGGTTTGAAGCCAGCCTCTGCCACTTAGTGAGACCCTCAACAACCTAGAGAGACCCTGTTTCAAAATATCAAAAATAAAATAGGTCTGGGGGTGTAGTTCGGAGGTAGAAAGACCCCTGCACTGAACTTGAGAATTAAGTAAAATTCGAAAGGAAGGCCCCAGGGTGCCGGCCTCCCAGGCATAAAAGTTCTTCGAGTTTACAGTAGAAGACTGCATGTAGCAAGGGAGTCCATGAGCCAGAACTTTCACTAGCATACAGTAAGGAGCAGGCGAAGACCTGGAGAGTGGCAGGTCTGGAGGGAAGCGAGAGCCTCGGGAGAGAGCTTTCCCCCAAGACAGAGGAGTAACCATGGCGCGCACGCGCGAGGCCCAGAGGATGTTCTCTGAAGTGTGCAGCTGTCCCCGGGGATGGCAGAGGAAAGGTCGCCCTCAGCGAGGGACAGAAGCAGAGTGAGCGCTCAGGGAAGCAGGGCCCCGTGCTTTCCAGTGTGTCAGTCATATCTGTGAGCGCGTAAACTCGCTTCCGATTTTTATTGCCCATAATTTATTTTCGCAAGCTTGTATTCCCAGTTGACAGTAAGAAAATTAAATTCAGTCCATCAAGGCCCGCGCAGGCCTGTCTCTGGTGACTTTTCCAGCCTTAGTCTTCTCTCGGGTAAGTGGTGAGTCTAATGTAAATATTGGTTGTTATTATTATTCCCGCCAGCTGCAGTGGGCTGGGTCTTCAAGGTCGCCAGCGCAGCAAGCTCATGCATTGACGGCTTGCTCCCCAGCAGATGGCGCTATTGGCAGCTCGTGGACCCTTCAGGGGGTGGGGCCTGGTGGCAGGACGTTAGGTCCCTGGGGGCGTGTCCTTGAAGAGCATGTGGGACCCCAGCCCCTTCGCCTCTCCCCCTCTTCTAGGAGGCCATGAGGTGAGCAACTTTTCTCCACCACACGCTTCCACCATGATGCTCTGCCTCCCCACAGGCCAAATGCAACAGGACCGCGGACTGAAACCAAGAGCCAAAATAAGCCTTTCTTCCATTCCAATGCCCGATGTGCTCGTCAGCTTTCTGCTGCTGTGACAAAACGCCGGAGAAAATAACTTAAAAGGGAGATATGTGAGCCACCAGCCTCATGTGGACTCCAGACCGCAGGCCCCCAAGCCAGCAAGCTTCAGAATCTCCTGCGACCCCCAATGCCTTCCCTCTTAAAACAAGAGGGGTCATCAAACAGTGTCCCCTCGCCACCTCCAAGATTGCTTTGCTCTTCCTGGGAGGAAGTGTGGGATGAACCAGCCACTCTGCGTTGTTTGAGAGCTTTTATCTGACTCTTCACAGGGTCTCCTGTGAGGTTAGTCTCTGGTGAGTCAGCATCTTCATTTTCAGTAATCAGGGTAGATACAGAGAAAGAAAAGCACAACTCAGAGCTCCAATGATCGCCACAAGGAAACACTTAAAATGCCTGTAAGCTACAAAGTAGGAGGTTGGGGAGACCAGCAAAGGGTTGAAGACGTCAAGAGAAAACACGGAGAGCACGGAGAGCAGAGATTAAAATGGGAAATGAACAATGCCCTCTCGCAGGGTTTAAGGGGGACTTAACTAACAGAACGTGGGTGTTTAATAAATATTTGTCTGATTTCGTTAAACTTTTAATTTGTTCCACCTCCACTAAAAAGGGCTCTGGCTAGATGCACCACTGAATAACTTCATAGGAAAATAGCAGCAACCGGGTGGGTGGTCTAAGAATAATAACTTGTGGATGTATAAGGGGAATTTAACCTCCCCTCCCCCAAAAAAGAGTTATTTATTTTAAACATCTATAAGCACCAACTTATCCCAGGCACAAATGTTTAAATGACATATATACATGCATCCACGCACACGAACCCCATCGAAACAAGCCCTGTTATTATCCAAAGCAAATAAATGTATTAAGTAGATTTCTCGCTGAAAGAAAATGGTATGAAACAAAGAAAAGGTAACAATGCCCAGAAATCAGGCTTAATAAAAGCACAAAGCTGGCCAACAGCTGCTCCTTAATTTCTAGATTAAAGTCATTACAAAGCATGTACCTTAGGTGTGCTATAGGCATCAAAAGCTCTTTTGCCCATCATGTAAAGATAAAACTCTAACCCACAGGCAGCATTTCCTACCACTAGAACCTAATCCACCCTCCAGGCACAGAGTGCTAGGAAAGGGACCATTCAAAGAAACTGGAAAGGTGCCTGTCTCGTGCTCCAGGTAAGTGGGGGCATAGGGATGTCTGGGACATTTTAGGAAATAGAAGCAGCTCATGCAAAGGCACTGGGGTAGTAGTGGCAGTGGTCAGGGACCCCAGGATGGCTGGAACACTGAGTGTGAGCAGGATTGTGCCTGGAGGTGAAACAGGAAAGGCCAGTGAGTTGCTCGTGCTGGGCCTTGGAGAACACTGCTCGCCACTCAGTTGATGTGCCAGCTGGTGGCCATGATGTGTGACCCAGGCAGGCCTGACCCGTGGAACCCTCCCTCGTCCTGCTCCCTGTCTACTCCCCTGCCTGCTGGCTGGACTGCAAGACCAGAGCAGCCTTGGAAGCCGACTATTGAGGCCGGCGGAGCAGCCGACAGCCTGGGGCCCTGCAGGACTGCGTGGAGCAGAGCCCATTCCCATCCTTGCCCTGTCTTTGATTAGATTTCCAGTGAGGGTGAAATAAACTGCTGCTGGATAAAGCGCAGGCCTTGTGGAGTACACGGATGCTAGCAACTGGCAGCACCTTCATTACAATCTGGCATTGGGTCTGTTTCCTCCAGGACTGTTTGGTTCACTTTCCCCCTTTGGAGTTAGTAGACAGCAAGACTCAGGATCCTGGAAATGCCTCTCATGGGGAGGAGGGGTGCTATGTATACCTGTATTCTGGGCAGGTGCTGTAATGGCCCTTCCGTCACAGACAGAAAGCCTCAGGTGGGCACTCAGCTCTCTTACAGGTCAGCAGAGGCCTGCGATGGCTTGCTTCCTGGTCTATTCAATTTCCCATTGGAAAACTTCCAGGAAATGGAAGAAGCCTGGTAAAGGGCGATATCCAGGAGATCTGTGTCTCTTTTAAATGACTGCCACTACGCTGTCTTTGGCTCTAGCCATTGAAATGTCCCTTTCTCATGGGCTTTATTACAGAGCATTAATGACTGGGTGTAAGTCTATGATGGGGGCTAAAGGGGAAAAACCCAAGTAGTATCTGTGTAAATGCAACGTGTGTGTGTGTGTGTGTGTGTGTGTGCGCGTGTGTGTGCCAGCACTGAAACAAACCCCCAGGGCAATGACAAGTCTACTCTTTGCACATGAAATAGCAAAGCCTCCCAATTCACTGAGGAAGACAGGAGGGCAGTGATAAAGTGAATTTCTGAAGGACCTAGGTAAAGATGCGAGAGTTTTGAAGGTCCTTTGAAGGAAGCTGAGACAGTGCAAAAAGCATGCATGGACCTCGAGGTCAGACAGGTCTGGGACCGAATCTAGGCTGCACCATGGAACCTGTGCAAGTCACCTACCAGCTCAAGACGGAATATTTTCATCTGCTAAGTGGAGATAACAGCTATTATTGTTGGCTATTGAGAGAACCACATGGTTTTTATTAGGCTGTTGGAAACACTGGAAAATAGCTCATAGTCCCATAGGATACTTTTAGCACAGAGCTTTCCAGTAGAACTTCCTAACTTCCTGTGACGGTGGAAATGCTCTGGCGCAGAGCAGATATGCAACAAATGGTAGCAATGTGGCCTTCTGAGTCAACGGACACCTTTGGGCCACTTTCCTGTCTCATTATTTCAGACGTGGAATTTTGACCTTTTCAGCGGGCCACCTTAGTGATTTCCTCCCTGTGGCTCTGAGTTCCTAGAGAAAACCTCTAGAGCTGTGCTATCTACTATGGGAGCCACATAATGGTAAATTTGAATTCATTAAAATGAAACAAAATGAAAAATTTAGTTACCCTGTTGTACGAGTCATATTTCAAGAGTTGCCATGTTGGACAGAGAACATTTCCACCATCATGGGAAATCCTGGTGGGCAGCTCGGGCCAAAAATATGATATGGAACTGTGAGGTATCTCCCAGTGTTTGCAAAGGCCTGGTGACAACTGTGTTGTTGCAATGAGGCTGCCTGGTTGGCTGAAGCGCCCAGGGGACCGCTTTGGGCTGGAACCGTGACAGGCTGCGGTGAGCACTCTGGTTAGTTTCCCCCTCTGTGAGTGATTAAATAGATGGACTGGGGATGCGGCCAGGGCTTTGGCCCAGAGACAGCAGGCTCTTCGCCATGGCTAGTGTGCAGTGGGCAGGGCCACCAGCTCTAGCCCAGGTCCCTAGCATCCTTGCAGTGGACAGTGTAGAGGAGTCACCGGCTCTAAAGCCAGGGGCAGGTGGCAAAGCCAAAGAGGCAGGAGGGGGATGGCATGGAGATCAAACCAGCTCCTAGGATGTGGGAGGGAAGGTGGTTTGGGATCCAGGCAGAAGCCAGGACCCATGACCAGAAAGCCCACTGGTGAGCGGGGTTCAGCTCCCTGGCCCTGTGTGTGGAGCACCGGTGCTTCAAGACAGGGGGAAATGTATTTAAATACCACTTGTCCACATTTAAAACTGCTCTTCTAGCCTGGCATGGTGGCGCATGCTTGTAATCCCAGTACTTGGGAGGCTGAGACAGGAGGATTGCAGGTTCGCAGCCAGCCTCTACAACTTAGTGAGACCCTGTTTCAAAATGAAGGATAAAAATGGGGCTGGGGTGTAGCTTGGAGGTAGAATGCTATGCTTCTGGGTTCAATTCCCACTACCAAAATAAATAAATAAATCTTCTTGGAAGTTGTGTATTATTTGACTCCTGAAAGTAGAGAAACAAGTTAAATATTTCCTTATACATGTAATTTCCCTGTTAGATGAGACCTATATCACTAGGACCCCCTGACATCTAGTCTCCCCTTTCTCCTTATTAAGAGAATCTCAGTTGCATCTAGTGTGAAAATATTCATTACCAAACTCCTCTACAACTTGGAGTGATCATGGATCCCATTTGTAGCCAATGAGATTTAAGTAAAGTTTCTCTTTTCTTCATAAAAAGGCCAAGTTGGCTGGCTCACCCATTTATTCTTTCATTCATTCATTCATTCATGCATGCATGCATGCATTTTGGTACTAGGGATGGAACCCCATAGCATTCTACCTCCAAGCTATACCCCCAACCCTATTTCCTATTTTTTTTTTATTTTGAAACAGGGTCTCGCTGAGTTGCTGAGGTTCTCAGTAAATTGCTGAGGCTGGCTGCAAACCTACAATCCTCCTATCTCAGCCTCCCAAGTACTGAAATTCACATGTGAAGGCAGATGCACAGAAAGCCGCCTTGTAACCCAAGGATAAAAATCACACCCTAACAAAGACAGAATGAATTGCTGCCTGAACCCTGGGTCTTTAATGACTTTGTACATACTCTGACTTCCATCCCATGAAAAAATAAAATAAAACAAACTTTTATTGTCCAGGCCACAGAAATCATGTTTCTTTACATACTATTATACACAGTGGGAAAAAAATATATCCAAATGTGCACTTTGACAGAGGAAGTATCCTGCTTTTCTTGCATCGTGAGCTCAGAGAGCAAGCTCTGAAACTGAACTGCAGGGTTGCTGAATCCTGGTTCTGCAAGACCCAGCCTCCTATACTAAGCCTTGGTGTGAGTCAGAAAAGGCAGCCCCTCTGGGCACATGCAGCCCCAGTGGGCCCCAGCAACATGGAAAGATCGTATCTTTTAATTGGATAAAGGATTTGTCAAGCAAGCACAGCCTCATACTAACACCCATGGCTTGTTAGCCAGGGTGCCGGCTGGGTTCCAGCCTGCTTAGGCAGGTACTATTGAGCAGCAAAAATGTGTACATCCATTCATGGGGGCCCTGGGCTCCACCGCCAGGTGTCTGTGAGGACTGAGCTGAGTTATCTGAATTCTCTTTGCCTCCATGTCCTATCTAAAAGCCAAAGCTAATAATGACTTTCTTCATTGGCTTATATTTTGGAGCACTGCTTTAGATGCTCCTTTGAAGACATAGTCTGAACCTCAACTCCCCAGCTTCCTTCTTTTCCAAGTTAGTCCATGCATTAAATGAGATACCCCAAATCTACAGTTGTAAGCCGAAAAGCATAATAGCTGTGATTGTTAACAATATGAGACCATTATCACCATTATTATCATCAACATCATCATCCTTTCCTTCTCTTGTAATTTGTTTATAAATACCTCTGAAATGTTGGCCAGCAAATAAGGACTCAATCATTTTTAAATTTATACTCTGATTGAATAATGGCCCACGTGCCCCTCTATCCATCTTAATGAGCTCCTAGTCTCTCTCAACGAAATCCCAGGGCTCTGCTTTAATTCTGAGGGTCCGTCTGTCATCTCGGCTGCAGCATCAACCCAGAAATGAAACAACTGCCCGATGTTCTGTTGAGCCCATTGAAGAATGAGCATGTGTGTGGTGGCCATCTGGATGTATCATCACATCAGCTCAAAGAGAAGACTGTCTCAGAGAAAAGGGGGCAGAGAGTGATCTGGACTCTTAAGGAAGAAAGGGCTGTGTCAAGTCTCCGTGCTCAGGGCTGAGTGCTCAGGCTGAGGGATCCATCAGGAGATTGGACCAGGAGGCGGGTAGTTCTACCGTGTGTGCCGTGCTGGGTCAGCGCCTTGTAGAGGCCATGAAGAGCCAGGTCCAGAGGCAAATGAAGCCGTGTGACAACTCCTTTCTTCCCCTCACATCCAGGCTTGACAGGTGTGACAACAGATGATGACGGTCATTGACACAGTACCCGTTAGGAAGAACACTGTGGGAATGGGGAGAAATGGAAGAGGTGAGGCCTGGGTGGGGCTGATGCCAAGTCTTCAGAGGAAGGCAGACGCTGCTCCCTGGGAAAGATGGGGGCACCATGGAAAGCGAGGTAGGAAGAAGAGTGAGAAGCCAGGAAGATGGAGATCGATTGGAACCAATGAAGGGAGCAGTGGCATTCCAATGGCAAGATGCCCAGTGGCCGTGAGATTCCTGTCGTGCCTGCCCACAGGGCTTGTGTCTCCCCTACAACCTCCAGTCAAGTCTCCACTGCCTGCAGATGCTTGGTGTGACCAGATTCACCCAGGAGAATTCAAAGAGCAGAGGACATCCACAGCCAGGTCCTCGCTGTGCTGACCAGAGACAGCGCAAGACCCTGAGCAGTCCAGGGACAGTGAGTGCCTCTAGGACTCTGCAGAAACCCAGGGCAGGCTCTGTACTTTCTGGAGGACTGACAGGGGTTTGAGTCACTTATACCTTTTATGATCAAAGGTCCCCCGTGGAGATGCAGGTTTGGCATCCAAGGCAGGTGGATAGGAGTTTACACACTTCATTTTCCCCACCCTGTTTGGAAGGAAGGAAGCTTCCAGAAGAGAAGCTATGAATCCAGATCCCAGCTCTGCACTTAGAGGCTGCCTGACCTTGAGCAAGCTCCTTGACCTCTGGGAGAGCCATTTCCATCTAGCATGGTGCCTGGTTCCCAATCACTTTCACCAGTCTTCACTGCGAATGAGCCTGGTGCAGAGGGCAGCCTGCATACTGAGACAGTGACACAGGAGGGCCCCAGGGAAAGCTGAGCAGGGTGCATCTCTGCAGGGGCAGGAGCAGGGGCCCTTGCAGCATCTGCCTCGGGTTTCCTGGGGTGGTCTGCATTTCTCCCCAAAATATGCATCTACATGTTATGCATGGGTAGGTGTGAAACACAGGCAGGCACAATTTAAAAGCAGCTAACAACTGGCCCAATCAGTATATACACAACCTGTGATGTATGCCAGGAATAATATAGGGCAATCTCAGGTAGAGTAAATAAGATCCCCACAGATACAGGCAGCACGTCGTCAGAATGTTGACTTGTGCTCTTGGAGGAAGACATACTCTGATCTCTGCTGTGGAGTCTCACTTAAGACCACATGATATTGCAATCATCCCCTCCCTCCAAGATCTTCAAATTCTTCACATAAAAATGAGTCAAGGCACACCTTCCAGAGTGAAGCCAGGGTGGAGGGGAGAGAGGGAGGAGCCAAGTGAAGGAGAAGGTCAGAAGTCCCAGGCTCGGCTGGTACCTTGGGGTGCTTGGGGGCAGAAGCTGCCCATGGACACTCAGGCACAGCCCTGCCTGTGGTCAAGGATGGACAAGCATCAGCACCACCATGAACTACCTTGCACTCTTGTGGGACTGAGATTACACAGTATCGATGTATGTCAGGAGGGCTTTCGTCTTCGCATTGGTGGGTGTATTAAGGATGATAACCACCCCCATGTCTGCTACCATGGGCGGGTCACGGTTCAAATTGCTCAATAGGTATTCACTTTCTTAGTTCTTTCCCCAACCCATTGTTGTCCCCATTTTAAAGACATGAAAACTGAGGTGCAGAGAGGAAAAGTAACTTGCCCAAGGTCACCACCAAAGAGTGGCAGGCTGGGAGTCTACACCTGGAAAATTTAGGTCCAAAGCCCCTGCTCTTAGACCACACACCACCCAGCACTTGGGTAGGACCAGGTCCACACGCTCTCATCCTCCGTCCAATATGGTAGTTGGCAGTCACAGATGGTTCTATAACTTCAAAGTTGAGTTGAAAAGTCAATTCCTCAGCCTCTGGATACCTTTTAAATGATCAACAGCCTAGTAGCTATCCTAGCAGACAAGGAACACAAAGAGTATTTCCAATGGGAAGTTCTAATAGGCAGCACTAAGAGACAACAGAAGCCTAGAGAGAAGGAAGAGAGGTGTGAAGACCTTGGGACCTGAAATAAGACCCATGTGGGTTTCTAGCCCAGCTTCAACATGCTTAGCTGGGTGCTATTGGGAAAACCTTCTCACCCTTTCAAGTGGGGGCGGCATTAGCACCTTTTACCCCTGTGGGTACCATGAGGATAGGCACCTCGCATGGTCAGAATGAATATCACATGCACAGAATGAACACCAGCTATTGTTTCCCCTGCTGCTCATTCTACTTGTTATTTTTGTGGTTATTATCATTTGGTGGTATTACAATAGAACTGGAAGGGAACACCTTAGCACTCGCATCTCATTACAGATGGGGAAACTGAGGCACGCGGGAGGAACACAGCATGAAGAAGGAGAAGCCAGAGCTAGAGCTGAACTCTCTCAGTTCCCTGGACGGTCATCTTTCCACCAGTCTGTGCTATAAAACAATTCCACAGCCATTTTAGCTCTTCAACTTCAGGCTTTGTCTATGGGGTTTAAATATTCCAACTCTGACCAACCGTGAAACCATGGAAACTGAATGGCAAATTGAAAAGGCAGCAAACAAATTAGCTTGCAAAGCCCCACAAATGATATAATCGCTCCCGTATTTAAGCTGCAGATATTCTCTGCACTTCAGCCAAGGCCTTTCCCAATTGCTTTTGTAAACCTGCACTTGTGGGTTCCACATTCGGCATCAGCCCCCACAGTCCTGGGGCCAGACTTGACATCCATTCTCAGCCCCGTGGATTCCGAGCCAAGCTCAAAGAGGTGAAGCTTCCCGTGCACCCAGTGGGGGGCTGTGCCTTCCCCTCCTGGACAGAAAGGCCAAACCACATGAACACATCTCCAGTTCTGCTCTCATTCCTCCTTGGAAACTCCAAGAACAAGTAACTAGGAGCAGTGTCCTAGGTGGATAGAAAGAGAAGAAAACTGTATGGAGTGGCTGGGGATGGAAATTCTAATGCTAAGAGGCATCTGTAGCAGACTGCATTAGTGGTCCAGTTCTTCACCTCTCATGATGTCCTGTCTTGCACCATTTAGCTAAGGAGCTGGGCTTTCCTACTACACGAGCATAATACTTTGCTCCCATGGGGCTTCTCTAGCCAGTGGACTATGAGCAAATGTGTTGCAGCCTTGACACACTCTTGTGTATTTGAGCTTGCTACCTCATGTGCCTGTGCCACCCCCATGTGAGGAACATGCCCACTCATCCCAGGAGATTGAAGATCAATTGAGTCAGAGCTGCCTCAGCTTAGATAACCAAGATGGGACCAAATGAAAGCAGGGTGCCTATGGCTCCCAGCCCTGCTGACCCACAAAATCATGAGCAAGCCCAACTGATATCAATCAGGAACCCACTTTAGACCAGCCAATCCACAATCAATCCATAAAAGACATGAGCTATAATAATAAATGGTGGTTGTCTTAAGCCACTGAACATGGGGCAGTTCGTTACACAGCAATAGCTAGCTGATACAACATGCTGATTCCTCTTTCCTCCACCCCTACATCCAATCCACCAGTGAATTCCAAATAAATCTACCCACTGTTTTCTAATTTCATAGCCATAAACTTAGTCCATGCCAACATCATTTCTTATGTGGACCATTAACTAATTCTCTCTCACCTACACTCTTGTCTGCCTCCAATCCACTCTCTACACAGAAGTCAGGATTCTTTTTTTCGAAGCAAAATTGAGTTATGTCTCCCTATGCAAAGAGTAGGGATAAATCTTAGGGTGAAATAATCTCTGTTCATGTCTCTCTCCCTGAAGTAAGACTCTTCTTTTAGCTCTTGGAATTGGCCCAACTCTTACCCACACTGATAACTTCGTACGTGCTCTTCCCTCAACTTGAAATATTTTTCTCCCTATTCTTAGTACAGCTGACTCTTTCTCTTCCTTGAATTTCATTTTAAACTTGACCTTAAACTTGTCTTGACTGTATTCCTAAAGAACAGCTCCCCTTTTTTCTCCATCTCAGGCTAGTCATCTCTCCCTTTCTTAGAATTGTTGGAACTGGCTATGGTTTGATTTACTTGTCTGTTTTCTTTTTGCATTGACGCATGAGTTATTAATGAGCCCTACTATGTGCTAGTCATTATTCTAGGTTCTGGAGAAATCTCAGTCATCAAGCCAGACCAGTCCTTGCCCTCCCAAAGCTTCCGAGCAAGGGTTACAGACAATGAACAGGTAATGAATACATTGTCATTTACACACCTCACTCTCCATAACATGTCTGGATGTCTGGTCATGCTCCAAGGCCAAGAGTCAAAAGAGAGAACACATAGGCCTTCGTTTCTTTACTTAACAGAACTGGCTGCAAGCAAAAGAAATAACACATATATGTCTGCTCTAAAGACATATGACCAGTCTCGTCCACACCTCATTCAATCCCATCCCTGTGTGATCTCAAGCTCAATTCATGGAACAGCCTTCTTGACTAATCCCCAAACTTGGAGATGTCTTGTCTTTGGTGTTATTTAGTTCCTTTGCATAGGGCTTTTCTAATTATTATTTGTATGAGCCCCAATACCTAAACAACCAAGTGTAAGATCAGTCTTCAGTCTCCTTTGTACCCTTGCTCCATTTGTTCAAAGTCCAGCTGTGCTCTTGCCTCATCTTATTCTTGTGTCCATCAGAGAACGGGCTTCTGCTGAGCTGAAAATGCCTTATTTTTTGCCTAGCTCTCCACAGGGTCATGACATTTATACCAGTTCCCATGAATTCAGAAATTTCACATATATTTCTTCTAGCAAAACTTGATAACTTTCCCTTCTCCAATGCAATAACTTAACTTCTGATAAATACTACTCCACTCAAAATAGACAATAATTTTAGATAGTAACAAATGAGGTGAAGAAAACAGAGCAGGGAGAAAATATGGGTTGAGTGGCTGCTCCGGCCTGTGTTCGATCAATATTCATTGAATTAATAAACCAACAACCAGATGAATGCATTCAGGGCTCTACCTCTTTTCTCCTCCGCCTGAGGTCAGGCTTCCACTTGATCTCCAAGTCCTTCCCTTCTCTTGAGAGTCCGAATGAATTAGCTGGAGCTCTCTCTCCTAGTGTGGTCCATGTTGAACTCTAATGGACTAGAAAATGTGCAAATGGATCTGTTGTAATCACAAAGCCCAAACATTCTGCAGATTAAATAAGAAAACACTTTACTTCTTTCTTACCCAATTATCAAAGACAAGTGGTCCAAGCCAACCCACTCCACAGAGTCATTCAGGGGCCCAGGCTCCCTGCACCTTCTTGCTGCATCGCCCCCTGGTGTTTTGCCTCTGCCTCCATGACCAAAGCGGGTCACCATCATGCCCATGCTTTAGCCTTCTTAGAGCAGGAGGCAGATTGTTTCTTTTTAAAGAAATGACAAGCAACTTACACATCCCCTTGGTAAGAATTTAATCAGGTGACTCTGTCTGGTAGCAAGGGAATCTGGGAAATGTCTACAATGGGCTGCCATGTGTCCAGATAAAGTTTGTGGACGTATTATTTCTAACCAAAAGAAGGAGAGTGTGGACATTGGGAAATAGCGACTCAGACATATCCAGATCTTTCTGAGAATCAAACCCTGGCCAAGCACCTTTGATCCTACTCTCCCCTCCCTCTGAAATGTCCTTTTTTTCTTCTCCAGCTAACAAACTCCTACTCTTCTTATAAGCCCAGGTCAAATGGTCCCAGCAGAGTTCAGCCCCTCAGAGTCACTTGTGCTCCGGACTGCAGAGGGAGTACTGAGCCCTGCCTTTTAAAGACATCACCATACTATTCTACAGGCAAAGCCCCAGCACAGGGCCTGCCACTTCCACACATACTAGATGGATAATTCATGCTCATGAAATGGTATTGTCATCACTGTTCTTTATTGCTATTATTATTATTATTATTATTATTATTATTATCCACAGGTGTTCTTGGCAGATGCTACAGGGTACCATGGAACAAGCACAGGCTTAGGGGCCAGTAGATCTGTGCTCAAATCCTAGGTCCACCACTTTCTCACTACGTGACTATGACCTGTGTTTAACTTCCCTAAGACTCAGCCTCGACCTTTGTTAAATGGTAGCAATACCTTATAGGGGTAATATATTGATGAACTTATATGATCCATGTAAATTGTTTAGTACATTGTCTGCAAAGAGTATACTTCAATAAATACATACTTCATCATTAGGAAAATACAATTTTGTGTTTGATAAATCAGGCATAGATTTACCTATAAAAATGTCACCAAAAGATGGGAGTTGACTTGGCTTCCAAATCAAGGGTCCCCAACATGGATAGGGCTGGAATGGAGGCCCAGGGAGGTCTCCAGGATGTGGGCTCCTTTTTTCCTTCCTCTTCATTTGCTCTAGTGTGGGAGCTTTCCTCCTGGGATATGGGTGGCCACCAAATGATGCATGTGCCTCTAATGACATCAGCATATTCCAAACAAGGAGTAGAGAAAATGAGGAAAAAAGACTCACCAGTCAAGTTTCTTCTCGTTTAGCAGGAAAATCGGTGCTTCCTGACAGCACCTGAAGAGCTATGGCTGCCTCATGCATAGACCTCCACCCAAGTCCCTGTGGCCAGAACTCTACCATGCAGCTTGCTGTCAGGGTCAGGAAGCAGGAGAGCAGGTTATGGATGGGAGTTGGATCAACCACCACCAGTGTCTGCTCTGGGTTGGCTTGCGTCCCCACCAACACATGTTCAAGTCCTAAGCCCCAGTACCTGTGGATGTGACCTTATTTGGAAGGAGCCTTTGCAGATATAATTAGTTAACGGGAAGCCATATTGAAGCACGGAGCAATATGACTATTGTCTATATAAGAAGAGGGACACACAGGAGGAAGACAGCCATGGGACAATGAGGGTAAAGATTGGAATCAAGTCACCACAAGCCAAGGAATGCCAGCCCCACATGCAGCTGAAGCGAGCAAGGACAGAGCCTCTACTCGACCCTGGAGGGAGGGCCATCTGCAGACCCCTTGACTTTGGATTTCTGGCATCCAGACTATGAGAGAATACATTACTGTAGTGTAATCATGAGCCACTACGTTTGCAGTGCTAAGTCACAGCAGTCTTGGGAAATGGACACAGTGGCACGGCCATGCTCTGAGTGGATAAATGAGTGTGTGACAATGTGACTGTGCTGAGGTGGACAGTTGTACATCCATGCAGCCCCAGCATGACCTGGGGGCTTGCCCCCACGCGTCTGATGCAGCCCCTGTGATGAGCACAGCCTCTGATCTTCTCAAGGAGCCCTAGAGTTGAAGAGATTCAACTTACCATGCATCAGTGGTCACCAGCACACAGCTTAAGCCAATGGCGAGAGAGGACTCGCCCCACTGGCCTCTCTGCACTCAGAGGCACCACTGGCTAAGTGTCTAGCCATGGCCAACCTACAGTCTTAAAGGATCCAGGACGCCAGGGCTGCAGGAACCCCCATGGGAGCTCCTGAAGAAATAAACTTGGGAAGGCCTGGCTGAGAATGGGGGCGGGAGGGTCAGCCCTGGCAGGTGGAGGTAGGCGATGAGAGACATAGCTCGATGCAAGTGGATGGGCTTCATCTGGGAGTTATTGTGGTTCATCAGAGCGTCTTCTCTGCTCTCCACACGGCCTTAAAGACAAACAGTGTCGGGTGTGGGGGCACATGCCTGTAATCCCAGTACTCGGGAGGCTGAGACAGGAGGATCGCAGATTTGAAACACACACACACACGCACACACACAGTGCTTCGCCCCCTGTGATATGTATTAAACTCTTCCAGCAAACATCATACATCTCACCCCTGCATCATTAGATTTCAGCCTTGCCACAATAAGGAATGTGCTAATTTATTTATGTATGTATATATGATGTATATATGTATGTATTTATGTATTTATTTATTTATTTATTTATTTATTTATTTATTTATTTATTTAGTGGTACTGGAGATGGAACCCAGGGGCATTCTGCCTCTGAGCTACACCCTCCAGCCCTATTTTATTTTTTATTTAGAAACAGGGTCTCACTACATTGCTGATAGCCTCACTAAGTTGTGGAGGCTGGCTTTGAAACCTGTGATCCTCTTGTCTCAACCTCCAGAGTACTGGGATTACAGGCATGGGCCATCACCCCCCAGCTGAAAGTGCTATTTTTTAATCCTCATTTTACAGACAGAGAAACTGAGGATGTTGCCACCCAGCCAGCAAACAGCAAAGCCTGGGCCCAAACCCAGGTCCGTTGGTTCTGGTCCTGGCACCCTTGATCACTAATGCAATTCTGCCAACCCAGAAATTGTGCTTGATGAGCTTAGGAGACCACCGTCTTTCTGCAAGACTTGCTGAATTCGAATAAGACATTTGATATCCACCATATTCCACTGAAAAAAAAATATTAGTCTTCATCTACTTAAGCTTGTTTCCCATAATTTTTCTTTAAAATATCATACATCCGCTGGTCTATGCAGGCAAAAGATGAAAACAGCAAATGAACAAGTAGAAACATGTTTTTAGAGGCAAAAAACTGACTGGTATTTTAAGATTTAAAAGATTTAAGCTTCTTTATATATTATTTTTTAGGCTTAAAGACCAATGTTCACATAATATAGTCAGGTCTTAACCTGACTCTATTCTCAGCAATATTGTTCCCTGTTTGATTTACAGAAGAAAATATTTTCATGTGTCACAGTACTCTACATAGAAGTAAATGTTTCCCAGTACTCTAACCCAGGAATAAATTATGGAGTTCAGAGAATTCTGGGTTCAAATCCCAGCTCCTCTGGGTCAAATGAAAAATTAAACTGGACTTAGACAGATGAGGGTTTATTCAGAAAGACCATTGCAGTAGGGAGAGCGTGCATGCTTCAACATCCGGAAGCATCTCAAAATCAAACAGAAAAAGGCTTTTCTTTTCCAGGGAGGGTGATGGGGGTTAGCAGGGACTTTGAGGAGCCAACAAGGGTGAGGGTGAGGAGAAGACAGTCTGATGAGTCGGCTTAGCAGGATTTTTCACTGTGCTCTGCCTCTCGGAATCAGCCATTTAGACTTTGTTTGGTTAAACTTGAGGATGCGCCAAAGGTTAGGAGCCTGTTTAAGAAGGAGAAGCTGAACTAGCATCTGGCCAAGCCAAGTCCATGAGTAACTAATTATGATCACCTGCTCACCTGCTCCTGAGCTATACGACCTCCAGTAAAACACCTTTCCACTCTGAGATTCTATTTCTTTCTCTTTCTCTCTCTCTCTCCCTCCCAAAATGTGTGCAATAACTGGTCCGTACTTCACAGTATAGTGAGGATTGGATAAGACCCTTTCCAGAAAACCATTGATCACTTTTCTCAGGACCCAGAAGGGCACCCAATAAAATAATAAGTCCCTGTCCACATTAGTGGCTGTCCTTAGACACCTGCAC
This sequence comes from Graphiurus murinus, assembly GCA_004027655.1. NCBI lineage: Eukaryota > Metazoa > Chordata > Mammalia > Rodentia > Gliridae > Graphiurus > Graphiurus murinus. The sequence continues at coordinate 161,291 of PVLC010000660.1, read as the reverse complement.
CCAGCAGAGGTGAGAAAGGCCACATGTACTTGCATTTGGAAAGCGATTCTGGCACCCCACTGGGTGGCTTGAGACCCCCCTCCTTTCTCCCAACAACAACAACACAAATGCAGGCTGCGGCAATTTGTTGTCAGCTGCAAAGAAAATGGATTAGACAGTTCAATAAAACAGGAAAATCTTCTTCTTTCTTCTATTTTTTCGTGCATCTGGTTAGGGAATTAAGAATTTCTTTTCTCAGTCAGGATATTGTTCAAGTGAATTTTAGACTGCAATGCCAGAGCTAGCACGATGTCTGCTAGCTTCAGTTCTCAGGTGTAAGAGCGAGAAGATGGGAGTTGAGGAAGGGAGAGGAACTCAGTGGTTTGAAGATTGAGGAGTATGGCTACTCCATCTCTGCATCCCTTGTCCAGCAAGGGGAGTGGGTGACACATGTTGATAAAGAATCAGTTATTCAGCTGGGCATGGTAACATATGCCTGCAATCGTAATACTTGGGAGGCTGAAACAGGGGGATCGCAGGTTCCAGGCCAGCCTTGGCAACTAGCAAGACTCTCAGCAACCTAGCAAGACTATTTCAAAAACAAAAGAATTCAAAGGGCTAGGGGGCACGGTAGCTCAGAGGTAGGACACCCCTGGGTTCAATCCCTAGTACCACTAAAAAAAAAATCATCATCATCATCAGTGATTCAATTGGCCTGGAAGGGCTTACTAAGTCAGGCACTTTATATGCACTATCTTGGAGAACTACTGAATTCCCAGCCTGAGCTTCAAACCCTCCATGATCCAGTCCTGCCCTCTTGACCTCATTTTCCCCCACCCTCCCTTCCTTCCCCTCCAGCCCTGTGAACCTCTGGGCAAGACCTCAGACCTCTCTCCCGACTGGGTCTCTACTCCAGTGTCACCTCCTCAGAGAGGATTCCCCAGCCACCCTCTGAACACAGCAGCCCTGCTGTCCCTGCAGCCTCTTGCCAGGATTTCTCTGTGCTCAGTACTCTTATCACCTCTTGAAATAACTTTCTGAATTTGCCTTCCACATTCATCACAAGCCCCCTGTATTGTAAGCACGGTGGCATTATGGCACCATAGAATTCACCATTGGGTCCCCACTGCCTAGAATAGCACCTGGCACACATATATAAGAGCTGCTAAGCCAGGTGGTGCACACTTGCAATCCCAGTACTTGGTAAGCTGAGATAGGAGGATCACAGGTTCAAGGACAGCCTCAATGAGTAGTGAGACTCTCATCAACCTAGTGAGACGCTGTTTCCAAATAAGAAATAAAATCGGGCTGGGGGTGTAGCTTGAAGGTAGAATGCCTCTGGGTTCAATCCCCAGTACCACACACACACAAAAAAGAGCTACTCATGAACTATGGCTCTATTATCTCATCTAAGCCAGTCTGCAAGGTAGGCACTGTGGTCCCCTTCTGGCAGATGAGGAAATAGAGGTTCAGACAAAGCAGATATGCCAAGATGAAACAAGATGCACAGATGAAAAAGAAGCAGCCCCGGTTTTGAACCTGTGTCTGCTGACTTCCTCTACCACTCACTGCTTCCACAGAAGTAATGCAGTTAGAAGTGATTCTCGTAGTTACCCATAACTGCTGGAGCTGAGAGCCGTGTGTTGGGACCATGGACTCCAGCCCATCAGCATGCTGGCCGCTTCTGTCAACCCCAGCCACACCTCCAGGATCCGCTATCAGATAACCCATTCTCTAAGTTCAAGTGCATTGAGATCCTCTGTCACTCTTTTGAAATTATTTTAAGTAGCTGATCACGGAATCACTTATAAAGAAGACGGCCACCTTAGTAGTATCTTAAAGTGACAGCAAGCTGGGTGTGATGGCACACACCTATAATTCCAGTACGTGGGGGGCTAAGGCAGAAGAATCTCAGGTTCAAGGATAGCCTCAGCAAATTAGTGAGACCCTCATCAAGTAAGCAAGATCCTGATTGAAAATTTAAAAAATAAAATAAAATAGGGCTGGGGGTATAGCTCAGAGGTAGAATGCCCCTGGGTCTGATCTCCAATAAAAAAAATTTAAATGACAGACAGTGGTCCACATGCTACCTAATCTTTGCTAAATATCAATTCAAGTGGCTGAAATACTCCTTCACAAGCAGACTCCACTAAAAGTCTGGGTGAGGTGAGATGAGGAAGAGCCATCAGCTGTGCCAGGCCCTGGGCAGACTCCAGGACCCCAAGGAGGCAGGTGAGACCTGGCAAAGAGCTCAGACTTTGGAGCCAAATGAGCATTAGAGAGCCCTTCCCTCACTCTGCGCCACCTGCACCCTCAGTGGGAAGAGGGCCATGATGGACCTGTCTCAGCCTCACTTTCAGTAGCTACAAAATGTGGAGCAAAGTGCCGCAATAACGTGACCAAAATGCATGGATTACTACTGCAAATAAACCACGTTATGCATGCAAGGCCATGGGCACATTCCCTGGTACACGATGGGTGTTTGCTAAGTGGACTTCACACCTTCCTCTTCAGTACACCTGTTTCCCTGAAATGAGTGACCCAGAAGTGGGATTTGTGTTCACTTTTTAATAAGAAACTAGCTCCAGATCAGAGTCTATGTGGCCCCTGTTTCCAAGACCATCATTGCTCCCCTACACTCCACGCTCAGCTCTAAAAGAGACAGAGATAAAGGAAACGTGAACCAGCAGGGATAAGTCTCTGCTGAATACGTCTACGTAGGTATGTGTTTTGTCTTCTAAATTAAGTTTGTTTCCTCCTGCTTAATTGGTACCATTTCTTCTACACACTTAGCAACTGGTTCAATGGATTGTTCAGACCGCAGATAGCTATGGAGATAAAAACCACTTTTCAAGTTTGGACTTTAAGCACATTCTTAACTGCTTCGTTCTTTCAGTATTCGCTGGGCACCTGCTAGGTGCCACGCTCTGTTTTCTTGGGGGGTTTTTTGTTTTTTGTTTTTTTTTTTTTTTTTTTTTTTGGTGGTACTGGGGATTGAACTCAGGGGCATGCTACTTCCGAGCTATACCCCCAGCCCTATTTTTTATTCTTTATTTTAAAACCGAGTCTCACTAAGTTGCAGAAGGCCTCACTAGGTAGCTGAGGCTGGCCTCGAACCTGGATCCTCTGGTCTCAGCCTCCCGAATGCTGGGATTACAAGCGTGCGCCACCACGCCCGGCACCATGCTCTGTTTTAGAGTCAGGTTTATAATAGTGGAGGAGGCAAAGATCTGCCTTCCTCCCCCGGAGCTCATGCCTAGTTGGGGAATGTTTGAGATATGTCTAAAAATTCTTTGATCCTTTTCTCATGGAGAGGTGGGGCCTACATCCCTCACCTTGAACCCAAGTCCACCTTAGTGATCGGCTGGTTGATATAGTATAGAAGAGGCCATGTGACATCTAAGCCATGTCACAAAAGCCAAGTGCCTCTGCCAGAATCTCTGGAGCTGCCAGGTAAGGGGCGGGGCCACCTGAGGCCTCTGTGCTATGAGGAGCCCAAGGAAACGTCATGGAGAAGCCACGAGTCTACGTAAAAGAACAGATGCCAGACCAAATCCCAGCTACTCTGACTCAGGCACTGACGCCACGTAAGAACCAGCCAGCAGAGCCTTTCCCCAAATCTTAACCAACAGAAAGGAGAGATAGTCAGAGGACTGATGTTGTGTTAAGACACTAAGTTTTGGGGTAGTGTGTGATGCATCATTATGTCACCAAAATATGAAAAAAGATAAATACATACACTTATTGGGTAGTGATAAACACTATTAATTAAGTAAAGTGGATACAAGGGAATAAATTGACAGGGGTATGATCAGGGCAAGGTGTTCTTGCTGTGGCGACAACTGTATGATGCCTAATGGAAGGAGCCTCATGACTATCTGCAGGAAGAGCATTCTCGTTGACGGGAACAGTATATGCAAAGGTCCTGAGGCAGGCACATGCTTGACAAGACAGAAAGTGTAGCTGGGACACAGTGAGCAAACAGGGAAAGACGCATGTCTGATGTTTCAACACCATTGTTCGGGCTGCAGCATCGAGAACAGACTGTGCAGAGCTGAGGGCAGGATCTAAAAGACTTGCCAGGAGGCCCCTGGGGTCCCAACAAGGGATGACAGTGGCTTGGCCCAGGGTGACAACCATGGAGGAGCCAAGAGCATGTGGATTTGGAATATGGTTTGAAGCTGAAACCACCTGGTAACAGGTAGCACTGAGATATCAGAGAAGAACCAAGCATGGCTACCTGCAGGTGTTGACATTAACCACTGGAAAAACAGTAACACCTTTTCATGAGAAGGGAGACTCTGAAGAAGGGGCAGTGATGACGTCTGAGTCATCGCCACACTGGTCACCTGTCCTCACCCAGGGCCTAACCCAGAAAGTACTAAGATCCAAGCTGACCTTGCCAGCGTCTATTCTGCACAAAGGTTTAAAAGGACATTTTCTCTCCAAAGTTTTCAAAGATAGTCGGTCATGGTGGCACATATCTATAATCCCAGGACTTGTGAGGCTGAGACAGGAGGATTGCAGTTTTGAGAATAGCCTCTGCAATTTAGCAAGACTCTCAACAACCTAGCCAGACCCTGCTTCAAAAAAAAAAAATTAAAAGGGCTGTTTAGCTCGGAGATAGAATGCCCCTGGGTCCAATCCCAATACCAAAAAAAAAAAAAAAAAATTAAATATAAAAAGAGCTGGAGGTGTTACAGCTAGAAGTAGAATGTTTCTGGGTTCAGTGTCCAGTACAAAAATAAAAAAATAATGAATAAATAAATATAATAATAAAATAATGTGCAACTCAAGAGATAAAAGACCCCAGAGGCCAGTCCAATCAGAGAAGGTTTATTAAAGGGAAGCTGCTGAGCTGTCTCACACAGGAGAGCAGCAGCATTAGGGGTCTGTGAGAACATCTTTATAGCAGGGAGAGCAGGGAAGGGGGTAGAGCCTGGTTCTGGAAACAGCTGGGCCCAGTTGCTTACAGATGGTCAAGGCTGACGTTTGTGGTCAGGGTTGGGATGTTCCCCTCTGTGATTGTTTTCCTGCTCCTGCAACTGCTCCCTAGGTTGAGTGAGACTGCCCCATTTTAAGTTGTTATGTCCCAGCTGCATCTTTATCTTTTATCACCTGAGGTTACTTGCACCACCTACTGGGCTCCATGTACCCTCTGACCTAACAAGAAACATGCACATACTCAAATAAAATTTTCAAAGACTGCCTCATACATCCTTCTTTGTCATTTACACCTTAACATGCATAATTTTGGTCACTTCCTCTCCTGGGACTGCTTTTCAGAGGAAAGGGGAAGGATCCTGGTGAAGATAATGAGTATTTGACTGAGAGATGAGACACAACCTCAGGAAGACGATGAGAAGTTCCAAGGCCGCCTGACCTCGTGGAGACCCCGAGGGGCATGCGCAGCACACCAAGTAGAAATGACTGCTGTTGACCAGGTGGCTACCAGGCTGCAGGCCCCATACTGAGTACTCATCACACGTGCTCTCATTTGACCCAATAGCACCGTATGATAGCAGCACTCCTACAAGTGACCCAGCTGCACACAGAGAGATAATCCACTGAACAGCTCACAACTTGCACGGAATGCAGATAACATTTAGCACAAGACTGATTCAAGAACCAGTGCTTCCCCCACCCTGCCGCACTGTGAGAAAGGTTGGCAGGGCACAGTGAGCACCGCAAGGGTCCCACGCACAAGGTCCTGCGCCTGGCCCGGTGATCACCAGCTGGGACCTCCTGCCAGGGACTTTCCTGCTGGGTGCCTCAGTTTCCTCATCTGTAAAAGGCAGACGTGAATGATACTATATAACCTTGTCCTGTTTTGTGAGGATATGAAAAATGAGGGTCTAGTGGTACCAGCAGTCACTGCAGGTCTCTCAAGGAGCCTGGGGGTGCACTGTGTCATGGACTGAATTACAACCCCCCCAAAAAAATAATTTATATGTTGGTGCCCTAAGCCTGTGTTTGGAGAGAGGGCCTTTAGGAGGTCATTAAGGTTAAATGACAGCATCGAGATGAGGCCTTTGTGCAGTGGGATTAGTGTTCTCTAAGAAAAGCTATCTGAGAGCTTCTTCCCTCTCTCTCTCTCTGCGTGCTCAGAGGAAAAGGTTATCTGCAAGCTAGGAAGAGGGCCCACCAGGAGCCGGTCAGCCAGCACTTCGGCCTTGGACTTTGCAGAGTTCAAGAACGGAGAGAAAACAAATGTCCACCTGTAAAGCACCCAGTGTGTGGCATAAGTCTGTGGTCCTACCATGGCAGCCCCAGCAGCCACCCCATAGCCCCGTGCTGGGTGTCATCACCCAGACCAAGGGTCAGGCCTCCTACCTCTTCTGGATGCACCCAAGGACTCACTCCAAGCCCGCCCTGCAAGGGCAAAGCACACAGCTCTGGAATTCAAAGCAGTCTGCAGACTGCAGCTTCTTATTGTAATGATTCTAATTTATCTCCAGCATAATCAATGATAAATCAAACTCAGTGGAACTGTAACAACTTTCCTTGCAGCTGTGTCATGTTCTGTTGGAAAGGATGACCCCCTCTTAAAAGACCATGCTGGTCAGCAGCCCCTCCTTCCGCCGTCTGCCGGCAGGGAGCAGGTTCCCTGAGAAGGAGCGCAGAGGCTCCCCTCCGTGGAGAAAGACATTGTCCATTTGGGCCGTTCACAGTTCTGGGGTGTGCCACATACATTCCTCATTTCACCTCGGCCTATGGGGGAGGAAGGAGTATGACCTCATTTTACTATAGGAAACTGAGGCACAGGGTACTAGTACATGATCAGTCATGGGGCTAGGAGGCTCCCTAGCCCCAGTCCCACACCCCACCTGTGAAAAAGTCACCTCTGGTCTATGGATGGTCCACAGCCCGGTGTCCTGGCCTACACTCAGGCTTGGGAGAGAAAAGCCTGGTTCAACTCCTACCTCTGCCTCTATGGTTGATTAAACCGTGGGAAAGGATCCACATCTCAGTGAGCTTCCTTTCCTGTCTCTGAAAGGGTTCTGAAGTTTACAGGGTAACCCTCTGCCTGACCCCAGAGATCCCCAAGAACAGAAAATACATGAACAGCGCCCCCTGCAGGGGAGCTGGGGAGCAGTCGTGAATGTGACCCTATTAATAGCAGCAAAGAACAAAGCAATGTGCCTGTCACTTAATCAATATTCATAATTATTATTATTTATCTATTATGATGTTCTTCTGGATTCTCACTGATATTCAAGGGCTGAACTTCAGGTAGATTAAAAACAGCATTGATGCATTGTAAATTATGGTCCATAGGGTGGAATGTTTTGGAAACCGCAGGAACGCAGAGGTGCACCAGCCAGCCTGAGAGACTCATTTGAAAAATGAAGATGAGGTCAGAGAGGTTGTGGCCTCCGTGGAGGTCATGCAAGTACCTCGTGGAAGAACCCAGGTGGAGAGGCAGGTCCTTGGGGGCTGGCTTGGCCCTCGCCAGCCCCTCCCCGGCCTTGCTCCTGGCACAACCATGTCACAGTCTGCGGCATAACGCTCTGGAGTTGAAACGCACTGCCACAGACATGGCTGCTTTCTGGTGTCTGTTGCAGGTGGAATTATGTCCCCACCCACCCACCCCCAAAAAGATAGGTTGAAGCCCTGACCCCCAGTAACTGTGAATGTGACCTTATTTGGAAATAGGGTCTTTCCAGCTGTAATCAAGTTACGGTGAAGACAGACTGGATTAGGGAAAGCCCTAAATCCAACATGACCGGTGTCCTTGTAAGAAAAGAAGACATACAGAGACACATAGGGGATCACCATGTGACGACAGATCAGAGTGGGGCACCCACAAACCAAGGAACACGGAGGTGCCAGCAAACCCCGAAGCTCTGAGACAGGCGCAGAGCAACTTCTGTCCTTAGACCTCCCGAGAGAGCACGGCCCTGCTGCCCCTTGCTGCTAACTTCTGGCCTTTAGAACTGCCAGAGAATACAGCTCTGTTGTTATAAGCTATCTATTCTGTGGTGCTTTGCTTTCCTAGCAAACTCATCCAGTCCCCCGAGTGGTCGATTGTAGGGAGCGCTCTCTTTACTTTGCAGGCGAGAGCCAGGCTCAGAAGGAAAGGCATGGCGGGCGGGTTAAGCTGTCCCCTGCTCTCCCCCTCACTGCCCTCCCATCATGCTTGCCTCTTCCTCCTCTTCAAACACACCTGGACCTTGGCACCTGTCCCTCCTGTTGCAGACATGCCTCCCAGATCCTGAGGCCACCGCTTCTGTCCCCTCTCTTAGGCCTCAGTCCAAAGATCACTCCTCAATGAGGCTCCAGCACCCCAAGACTGTATCCCACCTTCTCCTTCATCACCCTTAAGTGGCCTCGCCTACCACTTGCACCCACGCTTAGTGTCTCTCCCAGGGCACCACTGGCTTCTTTGAAGCACTGGAATTCAGTTCCCCTCTGTCCTTGCCGTCTTTTTATTTTTATTTATTTATTTATTTATTTATTTATTTATTTATTTATTTATTTATTTATTTATTTCGGTACTGGGGATTGAACTCAGGGGCATTCTACCTCCGAGTTACACTCCCAGCCCTAGTTTTTATTCTTTATTTTGAAACTGAGTCTCACTAAGTTGCAGAAGGCCTCACTAGGTAGCTGAGGCTGGCTGCGAACCAGGATCCTCTGGTCTCAGCCTCCCAAATGCTGGGATTATAAGCATGCGCCACCACGCCCAGCTCCCTTGCCGTCTTTTTAGATGGAAGCGAAAAATCAAAGCCAAATCAATATCTGCTAATACGTGGGAAAGAGCAGGAGCTTTGAGACCAAACCCACTCTCACAACTCAACTCTGCCTTCCCACTTGGGTGACCTTATTCCTGCAATCCACCTCCCTGGGCAGCTCAGCGTCCTCATCTGTGCAATGGAGACAGTAATAGCCAGCATCTGCAGAGCTTCCCTTGGTCGCAGGTGCTGTCCTAAGTACGAGAAAGGCATTCATTAGTTTAAGCCTCTTGAAAACACTCTACCAGAGGTACCATGCTCATGCCTATTTTGCAGTGGAGGAAATTAGCAGAGACACCAAGTAACTTTCCCAACATTCCTGTGCTGTGGTTTGTTTTTGTTTGACCAGAGAGCCTGCACTCAAGCACCAGGATTCACTACTCTTCCAACAATGCTCTTTACCTCATTGGGCATCAGTGAGACTGAAAACCGTGCATGTCCAGCACAGAGACTGGCCCCCGGCATGCACTTAGTGCCCAACTAGCAAAAGAGCTGCTGTTTCAACTGCAACCTTGTCACAACACCCAAGCCCAAGGTCATTTTCCTCTGGTCCCCCTTTGGTAATTCACTAGTCAAAGATCCACCTTTTTCCCTTTTATTTATTCTTTTTTTTTTTATTGATCTGAAAAAAAAAATAGTACCTATTTCTAGGCAGCAGAGTGATAACTTGATACATATATACAACATGTGATGACCAAATCAGGACAATTAGCATTTCCATCTCCTTAAACATTTATCATCTCTTTGTGTGGGGAGCCTCCGAACTCCTCGGTTCCAGTTCTTTATAAAATATAGAATAAATTACGATAAACTATAGTCACCCTCGTTCCTGCCAGGAAGTCTGCAGGCAACTTTTGCTACTACAACTTGGCCTGACCAAGAGCCTGGGAGAAACTGCTCTATCCTGGGTTGGACAGAGCTCAGTTCCCTTTGACAAACCCACTCTGAGTACTAACCATGCTCCAGTGCCACGGCCTCCCGCACTCACGGGACAGAGCTTCAGCCCTCAGGGACGCCCCCAGCTCCTCTTTCCGACCAGGTCGGCACAAGACAAGGGTGAAACTCAGTCCCAAAAGCATTGGCAGTACAGCCCTCTGAGGATAACTTTCGTATGAGAATGAGCACTGGACCAGCAGTCAGAAGGCAGAGGAGACTGGTAGGAAACCAAGAGCTTAAGTGTCAAAACAAAATGTGTCAAAACAAAATCCAGTCCTGCTTCCCGGTCTTATGAGCTGGGCAATCTCTTTAACCTGGCTGAGCCTGTGTCTTCACTGTAAAACAAAAGCCATGCTAACACCTGTTTGGCCAGACTGTGTAAGCCATGTACATGTAATAAACACTCAAGAATTGTGATTACTCTTCTTACTAGTGAGAGAATCTTGAGGAAGTCACTTCGTCTTATTGAGCTCTGGCCTCTTATCTATGAAAAAAGTAAAAATTCATCATTTTTAAAGAGAGGTTGGAGAATTTAATGAAATGCATATGTTAAAAAGCCATACTGTAGAGATGACATTTGTACAACACTGTAAATGTATGTAACACCACTGAACTGCACTCATAAAAAAAAATGGTTAAAATGGCAATTTTTATGTTTTGTATATTTTACCGCAGTGAAAAAAAATTAAAAACCAACAAAGTAAGCCATTTCAGTTGGGATTCCTGATGATAAACCACAGAGCCCACTCTAGCTGGTTTAGCAGAGGAGGAATTTATTAAGAAGAGCATCAGGTACTCACAGACCTTTAGGGGGATCAGGAAATCACTCTCAGAGGCTGGGCTGGTACAACACCCACCCATCTAGAGGCAGACCTGCTCCAGCCAAGACCCCACGATGTCACCCAGGCACAAACACAGTGGAGCTGAGCTCCTACAGAAGTTCCACCAAGCCAGGAACCCGCGCCATCACCCTTACCTGCACAGATTCCATGTGGCTCTTGGTCCTTCACTTCCTTCCCTGGAAGCTCCTGCCTTGTCATCTCCAGGACAGCAGGCCAGGACCAGGGCCGGGAGGACAGCAGCATGTCTCCGGGCCTACCTTAGGGGGGCATGAACCTGCACTACAGGGACTTCCCCAAATAGAGGGAGAGTGTGATCGACACTGGGCCACCAAAAATCCACTTCACAGGTTTGGAAACTCAAGCAGACTTTGATTCCAATGTCAGCTCTCATAATCCCAGGACACATCCCTTATGGTAACTAACCTCTCTGCTTTTCAGTTTCCTGGTCTGTAATCGAGCAGTGTTAATATCTACTTTCAGAGATGTCTTTCACAAATAACACATCTCAAATCCTCCACACACCCAACAAACCCAACTAAGCAATTGGACAGGAAAACTTTTTGACAATGTACCACTACATGCATGGCCAAATTGCACGCCATCTTCCATCAGGGATACTGTCTCTATCCTCTTCTCAAAAAGAAGGGCAAACTTGAGGTTTCTTAGTGTGTCTCAGTTACTGTAACAAAAATACCATAAACAGGGTGGCTTATAAACAACAGAATTTTTTTTCTCATAGTTCCAGAGACTGGAAGTCCAAGGTGAGGTGTGGGCAGATTTAGTCTGGTGAGGGCTGCTTCCTGGTTCGTGAACAGGGACTTGGTGGAGGAGCAAGGAAGCCCTCTGGAGTCTCTTGTATAAGAGAACTCATCCCATTCATGAAGGTTCTACCTTCAAGACTTAAAGACCACCCAGAGGTCATATCTCTTAATACTGTCACCATGAGGATTAGAATTTCAACACAGGGCCAGGCATGGTGGCGCACATCTGTAATCTCAATACTTGGAAGGCTGAGACAAGAGAATCGAAGGTTTGAGACTAGTTTAAGCAACTTGGCAAGACTCTATTTCAAAATAAAATAGGGATGAGGGTATGGCTTGGAGGTAGAATGTCCCTAGATTCAATCCCTAGTACCAAAAAAAAAAAGAAATTTGGGGAGGACACAAACATTCAGACCACAGCATGAGGCAACCTGCAGATTTCTAGCAGACCCAAAAGACAACTAAATCCCAAAGAGGGGAGAGCACCGCTCCGCTGAGCAGTTAGGAGCCTCTCCCCCTGGCTGGGTCTGGGCCCAGATGACATGGAAGCCAAGAACACCCGGCAAGGTAACAAATGACTCTCACAACCTCAATCAGGTGCCACAGGTCACACAGACCAATCTTGGAATGGTATTATTTTTTGTCCTGTAGCCAAAGTATTTGGATCTTCCAAAGAACATTGCAGGCGTCCCCAGTCCTAACACACGGCCGCACTCTGATGCCCATTGCGCTCAGGCCTCCAATCCCCTCACACTCAGCAGTTGCCCCCAGGCCTCCCCCACTCACCCCTCACTCAGGTCTTTTCCAGCAAAGATGCTTTTCTTCTACCCTTTTCCCCCCTTAGCTTCTTATTCTCTCCCGGGAGCCACACTCAACCCTTCCCGAATCAAGTTTTTCCCTCCAGTCCCTCCATTTTCTCCAGATGACTATATAAGGTTTGTGTCTGGGGCAGGGCTGGAAAACAGCCCACATGAGATGGTGCTAGCTGCTTCCTGGCTGTGCAGAGGGAGGGTACGACAGTGCCTACATTAACCAGTTTGCCCCAGTTACATTCATTTTTGTGATAATAATTATGCCTGTGAGTGAAGTTGGTCAATCCTAGAGTCTGGCAACCGTGCCGAGTTGAGGTTTGCTCCTGAGGACTCTCTATCTTTGGTAGATTGGAAAAGAAAATGGCCATGATAACTTTCCAGCTTCTCCCATCAAGAGAAAAAAGGCTGCTCCCCACCCTTGAGTCTAGAAGGGCCGTGGTCAGCAGAATGTGGCAGAAGTGGCCTGTGGTCCTGGACCTGGACCTGGACCTGGGCCTGGACTGGCTGTGTAGTTCGGATTTGGCAGCTTTTTGCAAACTTGACAGGTAGTACAAGCAAGAGGCTGAGGGAGGATGAGGGACAGGGCCCAGTCACCACAATCGCCCCAGCCAACAGCCAACCCCAGAAACAGAACCACCTAGGGACTAAGAGCTGGCCACCAATAGATGGGTGAGACCTGAGGACTGGGGAGAAATAAGCACCAGGGGGCCCAGCCCAATGCCACCCACAGAGTCATGAGCTATGTAAATGGCAGTTGTTTTAAGTCACTGATGTTTTGGGGGTTACCTGTTATGAAGCAACACTAGCTATAGTACCCCCAATGGCTCTGGGTTCTAAAGGAAGCTTCTGAACCAGTGTCTGCCGGCCACGGAATGGGCCTCCCACCATCTGGGGGTGTGGGGTACCTGAGGCTCCTCTGGGGCCCTTCGTTGGCTGGCCTGCCTGCACCCCTGCTCTGAGTCGAAGCAGCGGCAGGAACATTCTGTGTGTTGCTCCTACGACCCTGTGCAGCCCAACAAAGCCCTAGGGACAGCTTTGCCCTCACCCCCACCTGCTGCTTCCCCTTTTTGCAGGAGAGTGCTCCCCACGAGCCTAGTCTCAGAGACAAAAGGAAACTCTGGAGGCCAAAGTAGGATAAGCAGGTCTTCCTTTAATCAGCGGCTGATGACCCAGGTCCAGCAATTTCCTGCTCTCTGGGCCCCGAACAAAGACATTCCAACCTTTTTATGCAGTCGGTCACTTAACTTTGAGAAAAAGGGAAAATGTGAGCTTTACTACACTTTCACCTAGCAGGAGCATGATACCAAAAGTAGGAAGAGTGCATTAAGTCAAGGCCCTGACTGGGCTGATGCCACCTTGTTTAGGTTTAGAGATGACCCCTGCTGCTCCTGTCTCTGGCTTGCATAAGGGAGGGGCTGGCCTCATTGATTTGCAAGCCCTCTCTGTTTACCTTCTCTGCTAATTGCCAGCACATGGCAGCTAGGGGAGGGAGAGGGGAATTCCTATTTTTTCTATCCTAACTAATAATATTCTTAACTAATAATATTTCCATACCAAGTGTGGTGGTGCACCCTTGTAACCCCAGTACTTGGGAGGCTGAGACAGGAGGATCCCGGTTCTTAGTGAGGCACTCCACAACTTAGTGAGATCCTATTTCAAAATAAAGAATAAAAAATAGGGCTGGGGGTGTAGCTTGGAGGTAGACTGCCCCTGGGTTCAATCCTCAGTATTGAAAAAAAAATAAAAAATAAATAAATAAATAAATAAATATATATATATATAAAATTTTCCATTGCTTTGACTATTCTTTCCCATATCACCATTACCATGCAAACATGCCAGAAAGAAAAATGGTTCACTTCTGCAAATCTGCTAAGTCCAACTCTGCCCAACAGTGAGGGCATTCTCCGCAGAGGTGCCTGTGGGGACTGCTGGCCTGCACAGAGAGTAATGCCCCCAGGATCCTTTCAGCCAGAGAAGCAGCCCCATCCTCCCAGACAGACACCGGGATTGGGGGGTGAGCAGCTTTTCTGGGGCTGGAGATTAATGACCACTTTGAAGATGCCAGCCCCAGAAACCGCAGCCTCCTCCCTCCACAACCAGCAAGTTGATGCCGGAAATTCCAGGATTCACTCCTTTTATCTCATGGAATGGAAAATGCTCAGATATTAAAATGTAGTCTGTCTGGATAGCAAAGCAATACAGAGTTAAAGGCAAGCAGCTGCAAAGCACCTGGTGCCAAAAGGTGAGTGTCCGGAATATGTAAAGAGTTTCTGCAGGTCAATAACAACAAGAACAACTCAGAACACTGATGGGTGAGTGCCATCCACAAGACGATTCACAGGTGAGTTCACATGAACGGCCAATTCACATATGACCAGGAGTTCAAGCTTACTAGGAGTCAGGGGAAACTGAGTAACAGCTGACAATACGATATCAACTCACACCCTACCAGACAGGTAGACATCATCAAGGAACATAAATTGAAACAGACACCTTGATAAATTTTCCAGCATCTAGTAAATGTGAACATGGGCATACCCCCAGACCTGCCAATTCACACGTGAGACCTAAAAAGAAAAAACCCTTTTACCCAGGTGCATGGAGTCATGCTCAAAACTGCAGCATTGTTTGTAATAACAAAAAAAAAAATGAAAACAACCTAGATATCCATTTAGGAAGGAAATAATAAATAAATGATGGCATATTCATATAATGGAATTCTATACCAATCTTAAAATGAGTGAATTAAATTTGCATGGATCATCATGAATAAAACATAATATTGATATAAAAAGTAAATTGTAGAAAGTTAGGTAAAGTACTCAGTTAAAATGTTAAAACTACCAAACAATCCTAGATATGTTTATAAAAACACAGAATCATAAAGTGGGAGGCCACACATCAGCATCAGAACAGGGTCACCTCCTGGGGCAGGGGGATGGGGAGGAGAACAAGAAGGACTCTGTGGCCTCTGTAGCATGTTGTTTCTACAGAAAAGAGAGAACCACGCTGGATGGGGGGGGGGCATGCCTATAATCCCAGTACTTGGGAGACTGAGACAGGAGCATCAAAGATTCAAGGCCATCCTCAGCAACTTAGCAAGACCCTGTTTTAATTAAAAAATAAAATAAAGGGGCTGGGGTGTAGCTTAGAGGTAGAATGTTCCTGGGTTCAATCCCCAGTACCACAAAGGAGAGAG
Source organism: Graphiurus murinus (assembly GCA_004027655.1). NCBI lineage: Eukaryota > Metazoa > Chordata > Mammalia > Rodentia > Gliridae > Graphiurus > Graphiurus murinus. The sequence goes on along the minus strand of PVLC010000660.1, from coordinate 146,024 downwards.
ATAAAAAGAGAAAGAGAGAAAAAAAACAGAGAGGGAGGGGGAGAGAGAGAGAGAAAAAAAAAAAGGAGGAGGAGGAGGAGGGGGAGGAGAGGGGAGGAGGTTAAAGGTCAGGTTGGTATTTTATTCTTGATATTTTTTGTTCATCCATTCGTCCATCCAGTCTGCAGACATTTACTGAGCACCTGCTGTATACTAGGCACCACTGTAAGTTCCCACAAGTTAGAACAAGACAAAAACTCTGTCCTTGTAGAGCTGTCAGCAGAGGTGGACAGATAACAAGTAAATGGGTAGAATATATTAAATTATTAGCTGATGATAAGTTCTCCAGGGGGAAAAATAAAACAAGGAAAGTCGACATGGAGTATTGGTGTCAGGAAAAGAGGGTAGAGGGTTTAAATTGGGAAACCAGAAAAAAAAATTTTCAAGGAAAAGGAAACAAAAGAGTCAACACCTCCAGGGAGAAGGGAGGACGCCGTGGGGTCGACCAGGAGGGATAGCATGTGCCAAGGCCCTGGGGTGGAGAGTGCCTGGTGGGTTCACAGGCAGAGGAGAGGCAGGCAGTGAGGTATTGGGAGAGGGAATGCTACAAAGCTCCTAACAGAAGGGGAAGGGCGGGGCAAAGAGAGAGAGGAGTTTCCAAATTATGTCACATTCAGTTTAAACAAAAATACAGTCGGGAAGTATGCATTTAAAAGCTGGATGAGCCAGGCGTGATGGCGCACGCTTGTAATCCCAGTACTTGGGAAGCTGAGACAGGAGGATCTGGGTTCGAGGCCAGCCTCAGCTACCTAGTGAGGCACTCTGCAACTTAGTGAGACCCTGTTTCAAAATAAAGAATAAAAAATAGGGCTGGGGGTACAGCTCGGAGGTAGAATGCCCCTGAGTTCAATCCCCAGGACGGAAAAAATAAATAAATAAGCTGGATGAGTTTGTCAAAGTTTGGGAGGTGCCCGGAGTACACTGAGGGTGAGGTTTCAGAGCGCAGGGCAGGATCCCGGCAGGGGAATCTCTCCCAGTCTGTGCGTGAGCCGAAGTGCACAGAGAGCAAAAAGCACTGGGACAGAGCGCAGCCCTGACCAGCTGCCTGGGGGCCCTCTGGTTTTCAAGTTATTTTTCACAGATTGAATCACAGGACAAGGTTTCCCACAGAGTGTCAGTGTGTGATCCGTGACTCAGTCACTTGGGTTTCCTTATTTTTTATTTTTTCTCTTTTTTTCCATGTTTGTTTTCTTAAAAAAAGAAAGAAAAAAGAGAAGAGGGCAACATTTTCCCAGTCATTAATTAAGATACAGGTGTGAAACACTTAAAATAGTGTCTGGCATATAATAAGAGCTCAATAAATAGCCGGGTGTGGTAATGCACACCTGTAATCCCAGTGCTTGAGAGGCTGAGACAGGAGGATGGAAAGTTCAAGGCCAGCCTCCACAACTTAGCAAGACCCTGTTTCAAAATGTTATTTTAAAGATGTCTGGGGGTATAGCTCAGACGTAGAATGTCCCTGAGTTCAATCCCCAGTGAGAGAGAAAGAGAGAGAGAGAGAGAGAGAGAGAGAGAGAGAGAGAGAGAGAGAGAGAGAAAGAGAAGAGAGAGCACTCAATAAATGTTACCACTATTGTTTATATATATATATATAAACATAAAGAAGTTTTATATAAGTTTATCAACTCTCTTCTTGATAATAGCTCCTGTAGCTCCTGGTTAGTTGGGACATCAAAACATTTATTGGAAGTATATGGTACAGTCGCACAATATACCAGGGACTTTATATGTTTTCCAATCAAATTATCCTGATTTTATAGACGAGGAAATGAGGCTCAGAAAGGTGAAGCAGGCAGCCCTAAGTCACACAGCTAGTTGGTGGCAAAACAAAAGCTGTGCGCACGCGCGAGACCCTCACCCACCACTAAAATACCATCCTGGTTTTATAAGATGATCTTTCTTCCCAGACACCTAAAGGTTGTCTTGAGTTTTCTTCTTGTGTAAAAGCAAATACAGAAGCGAGAGAAGCAGATGGTTTTCTGGGCTCCCCAGGCAGAACTAATCTTCCCTCTCTCTGCACATCTCTCCAGCATACCTCCCAGCACACTGCTGTACAACTGGAGTAAGGACGCAGGTTAAAGCCAGGCTAGGCGGCGGCCGCCCCCGCGCGCCCTGGAGCGGCTCCACCGCGCATGCGCACACTGCGCTGGACTGTGGTGAGCCTCCTGGCGGAGGGCGGAGGACCGAGGACCAGGGGAGCCGGGGCTGAGGGGCCTGGGGCTTGGTAGCTGCGTGGCCCTGGATGACTCTCCAGGCCTCGCTGAGACTCCATCTTCTCACATGTAAAACAGGGGTAACAGCAGAGCCTTCTGATAGCACCAAGAGGATGAAATGAATTAACACTGGCCAAGTTCCTAGACAGCGGCTGGCAGACAATACGCTTTAAGTAAATGCAAGCTGTGGGCGTCACGTTATGGTTAAAAACTGGCCAGTGTGAAGCCACAGCGCGGAACTCAGATGGGTGGTGGCCAGGCCTAGGAGGGGGAAGGCGTGGTGATCACCTAATGAGTATGTGGTTTCTTTTCAAGATGATAAAAATGGGAACTAGGCAAAGGTGGCAGCTCTCCAGTGTTGGGAATACATTTAAGATCACTCAATTTTTTTTTCTTTTTTGTACTAGGGATTGAACCCAGGAGCATTCTACCTCCAAGCTACACCCACAACCCTCTTTATATTTTATTTTGAAATAGGATCTTGCTAGGTTGCTGAGAGTCTCACTAAGTTGCTGAGGCTGGCCTTAAACCTGCGATCCTCCTGTCTCAGCCTCCTAAATACTGGGATTACAGGCATGCGCCACTACACTCAGTTTCAATTGTTCATTTTAAAATGACTAATTTCATGTTTTGTGCATTTCACCTCCATGAAAAAAATTAATAAATGTGGCCAGGATTCCCATCCCAATTCACTGTCTCAACCAACCTCTATTTCTTCATCTGTCAAAAGAGAGAGATAAGCCGGGCGTGGTGACGCACACTTGTAATCCCAGCATTCGGGAGGCTGAGACTGGAGGATCCGTGTTCGCGGCCAGCCTCAGCTACCTAGTGAGGCACTCCGCAACTTAGTGAGACTCGGTTTCAAAATAAAGAATAAAAAATAGGGCTGGGGGTATAGCTCGGAGGTAGAATGCCCCTGAGTTCAATCCCCAGTACCGCAAAAAAAAAAAAAAAAAGAGAGAGAGAGAGATAGTATGAGGATCCTGACTGCAGGTTACATGCAGGAGCTAAATTTGGTAATTGTGTGAATTAAATCATTCATGTGAAAGGGCTAAAGTAGTGAGCGCTTCAGAAGGGGCCATCTCTGCTGTTTTGTGGAGTGGACTGACATATGTCGCCTGCAATAAGACTGGACTGTCATCAAGAAGATACAGGTCATGTGAAAAGTACAGCCAAACAAAGCCTTCTCCAAGACAGATCTGCTGGCTTCATCTGGGAAATACATTCTCAGCAAGTGAAAATGTTTTGCCTTTACCTCTTTAAGAATGGACAGAGCCTGGCATGGTGGCGCACAACTATAACCCCAGTATTTGGGAGGCTGAGATTACAGGTTCAAGACCAGCCTCTGCAACTTAGATTCTCAGCAACCTAGCAAGATCCTGTTTCAAGAACAAAAAGTAAAAACAGCTGGGGATATAGCTCAGAGGTAGGCTGCTCTTGGTTTTAATCCCCAGTACCACCAAAAGAAGGAGGAGGAGGAGGAAGAGGAAGAAAAGGAGGAAGAATGGGGACAATAAGTTACTCAGGGCAGTGGGGAAGCCCTGTCAGTTCCAATCAAATGTATCTCTAAATAAAGAGTTTTCCATCCACCTTGACTCACATACTAGGAAACAGCTCATGCTCCAACATTAAAAACCACTGCTTTGATGATGCCTCTCCTGGATGACATTCACAGAAAGGAATTTCTCACAACGACATTCTGTGAGCAGTATTCAGTTTCATTTGAAGAAGAGTCACCCAGGAATTTCTAGAACACCTGTTCTGGCCTGGGGGAGGGGGGCAGCTTTAATTAAAGGGACATGTGTCTACACTGCCCTTCTATAATCTAATCAAATTTCAGCAGAAGGAGGAGAAGAAAACACACAGGGATATTTGTAAGATATAAATCACAAAACCAACAACAACAAAAAAAGACAGGAATATTATAATCAGAAAACCAGGTGTGCTATTTCCAACTTATGCTGAATTAAGCCCAAATCCCTAATGACTCATTTTATACTGGCTAGTCAAACAGATGCCTTAGCCTTCAAAAAAATTACTAAAACTGGAAATGCAAATCCTCCTTGGGTGGTTGCTTTACTCAAACCTCCTACAGCCACAATGATGCCAATGACCTTAAAATCAAAAGTCTACTGGCAACATGTGTCAGGAAACTTTTCTTGTTCACCTACTATGTATCGATTGGGATGTATCCATGCTAAAAGGAGTAGCATGTATTAGTCCATTTAATCCTCAAAATTATTCTGTGAGGTAGAATTTATTAGGCAGTTTTTTATAACATACCAAGTAGTCAGCTTTCTGTTACTGTAACAAAATACCTGAAACAAATGACATCTAAGAAGGAAAGGTTTGTTTTGGCTCATAGTTTTGGAGGTTTCAGTGCATAGTCAGTTGGCTGCATTGCTTGGAAGCCTGTGGTAAGTCAGTACATCATGGTGAGAGAATGCAGCAGAGAAAACTGCTCACTTCATGGCAAACAGCAGGCAAAGAAAGAGAAAGAAGGGCATGGGGTCCCAACATCTCCTTCAAGGGCACATCCTCATTGATGACACTAAGTCCTGCCTCCTAGTGGTCCCTCTCAATAGTGCCATAAGCTAGTGACCTGGTCTCTAACATATGAGCCTTTGGGAGGACACTTACCAAATTATAGCAACAAGGGGGCTGAGGTGTAGCTCAGTGGTACACTACTTGCCTAGCATGCATGAGGTCCTGGGTTCAATCCCAGCAACAAAGAAGGAAAGGAAAGGGGTGAGTGGGAGGGAAGGAGGAAGGGAGGAGGAGGAGGAGATCAAAGCCAATAAAGGGCCAGCCATGTGGACACACAGCACACCCTTACACAGCGCCCACACTTGAATTAATGATCTGCTATTGCCTATTTGAAGTTCTCAGTTTTTTTTGTTTGTTTGTTTGTGGGTTTTTTTGCGGTACTGGGGATTGAACTCAGGGGCATTCTACCTCCAAGCTACACCCCCAGCCCTATTTTTTATTCTTTATTTTGAAACCGAGTCTCACTAAGTTGTGGAGTGCCTCACTAGGTAGCTGAGGCTGGCCGCGAACCCAGATCCTCCAGTCTCAGCCTCCCAAATGCTGGGATTACAAGCGTGTGCCACCACGCCCGGCTAGTTCTCAGTTTTTGAAGAAGGAAACCAGCCTTTTGCACTAAGTCCTGAAAAATGCTACACAATCCTGCCAATAGCCACAAGTGATGTTTCAACAGATCTGCCCCTCCATGCCCCCAAGGCAGCAGACTCGAGCCCGAGGTGGCTTCTCTTTCTGCAGCATCAGAGACGTGAGCTTGTAGTGAGGATAAAAGGAGGCGGCAGATGCGACAGGCTCCCAGAAAGATGACTGGCCGTTTACAGAGCGACAGATACTGCAGGGTGCCCTTGAGTGACGTGGTGGCCCACAGACCACAACTGGCTCGTCGACTGAGTCTCGTGACCCAAAAGCTAAGGGTAGTTTTCACCATTTTAAATAATTGAAGAAATTTTTTGGATAACATTTTATGGCACTTGAATATTACAGTAAATTTGAATTTCACTGTCCACAAATGAACTTTGGCTGGAGTACAGCCAAGCCCATCCCTCACACTCTCTCGAGGCTGCTCTCTGCTACGATGGCCCAACTGAGCAGTTGCAACTGAGAACGCATGGCCCAAAAGCCTAAATTATTTACTACCTACAGCAAACATTTGATAGCCCTTGTTCTACAAGTTTGGTGAGTAAATGAACACAGGCACAAATGAATGAAAGAACAGATATTTTTAGAATTTCATTGTTACAATTTATACAATGTCAGAACAACTTGATAAAAAAAATCCAAAACTTAGTAATGCTACTCAAAATGTGTTCTGGTCCCCCCCCACACACACAGAATTACTCAAATGTTTTAGAAAGAATAACATTCCTGCTCCAGATCTCCTTTACTTTCCAATTTATGGTAGAGTGATTGCAAAAATAGCCCCAGTTCTTTCTCTCCTTCTCTCTATGCCCTTTGATGTAACTCTGCAGTTCCTGCTACCAAAGGGAGGAGTCTGTGTCCCCTCCCCACCAGATCTGGGCTCATCTTGCTTTAGCCAGTAGAGGTGACAGGAAGGATGGAGTACCAGTTTTGATCCTAGGCTCTGGGGTGCAGATGAACTTCCAGATGCTGCCTTGGAGCCCTTTTGAAAAGGGTTCCTTCAGAGGACAAGGAACAGCGATAAGGTAGCTCAGTTGTCCCTGTGGGGGCAGTGATGGTGAGAGGGCCCAGCAAGGTCAGCAAAGCCACCGAGCTCACCTGCAATTGGCCACAGACATGGAAGTGAACCTCACCAACCCATTTCTGATCAGCAGAACCTTCCGACCAACCCATAGATCCATGAGCAAAAAGAAGTGTTATTGTAGCATGTCACTGTTTGGGGGTCTGTGTGTTACGCAACATGATTGTGGCGATAGATAACTGATACACTATTCCTTATCTGTCCACTCCTATGCATTCCTTCTCCATTATGTTCAGCAGAAGAGGAGTGGTGATAGACATTTATCAAACTGTAATAATAATAGCAATAAGAACTGCCTCTGGAATTTACTACATGCCAAGAAATGTACTTAAAATATTTTCATGGGCATTCTACCTCTGAGTTACACCCCCTGCTCTGTTTTATTTTTTTATTTTGAAACAGGGTCTCACTAAATTTCTGAGGGTCTTGCCAAGTTGCTGAGCCTGGCTTCTAATCTATGATCCACCTGTCTCGGTCTCTCACATACTGATATTACAGGTGTGCACTACCACGCCTGGCTTATAGATAAGAGAACTTCTACCAGGGTCTTAAGTCATTGATGCTCAAAAGAAATCAACCTGGAATAACAGCATGGTGTCATAGAAATAGCACTTTGGACATAAACTGGCCACATAACCCATCTCCACAGTTCCCATGGGGAAAACACCTTGATACCTGAAGTTCTGCTACAGGATAGTTGGTTTTTCCATTTTTTAACCTTCATCCCCAACATCTGTAAGCTCCAAGAAGACCAAGACTTTCACTATCTCGCTACTCCTCACGCTGGGCCTACAGTAGTTTTTGCTCCACAGTCAGCAGGCAGAACTATTTTCTGAGTAAATGAATATTAAATACAGAAGGAGAGACAAAGAGGGAGAAAAGAGTTGCAGTTTAATGAACACCAACACAGCAGGCACTTTTATAATTTTGATCTTATGATGAACACCATCACTTTATGAGGTTTCCCGTGTTGTAGGGAAGAGACCAGAGAAGTAAGTTAATTTCCCCAGAGAAACACAGCCAGTAAGTGACAGGACAGGGATGAGAACCCAGGTGTCCCTGGGAGGTAGTTCTCTCTGTTCCATGCCCCACTACCATGTCCCGAGGGTTTCAAAGATGGTGCCTCAGACCCTTGGGGTTAGAATCGCTCTTCCTGTGATCTGGCTTCTTGGCAGCCCTCCTTGGTGGCCAGACATCCCACCTGGGTCGGTGCAGCACACAAGCTGCAAGTCAGAAACCCTTAGTAGCACCCTGTGCTAGTTAAAAAAGCAAGAAATTCCTATGGAGACTTGAGTGCATTCTGGGCTGGAACCCGGCTCTGGCAATTACTTGCTTCATGACCTTGAGCAAATTACTGAACATTTCCATGCCTCAATTTCCTCGTATGAAAAATGAGGATAATAAATATACCTAACCCCACAGGACAGCTGTGCCAATTAGATGAATTAATCTCAGCGAAATTCCCAGAGGAGCTTGACACATAGTAAGTGTTCAATAAAACCAAGGCGCAAGAATTATCACTGTTTATCTTTGAATACCAGCCTTGCAACCCGGTTAGGTGTGTCCCCCTTTCCAGGGTAAACAAAATGCTTCAGCAAATGCCAACAATTTGCCCCAGTGGTTCAACAAAGGCAGAGGAAACCAGGATCCACACACCTTCCATCCTGTCTACCTCACCCCAGATCCGGTAGCTCCTCCGCCAGCCCCTGCCCCAGCCCCGTCGGCTCTTGCTCCTGCATCTTTACACCCAACAACTCCACCCTGGTCTCCATGCTAGACTGAGGCACCGTGAAGCCACAGCCAAGCATTTTGCTGCTGTCATTGCTTTACTTCTTTTAAATTTTATTTTATTTTTTATTAGCATTGTACTTATTAATGGATTCAGTGTGACTTCAGTACACACACTTTCATTTCAAGGGGTCTCTCAGTCTTTCTTTTGAAATGAACCCAAATCAAAGCTACACTGGGATTCCATCTAACCACAGTTAGAACCATAGTCATCAAAAATACAAACAATAATGGTGGTGCATGCTTGTAATTCCAGTTCTTGGGAGGCTGAGACAGGAGGATTGCAGGTTCAAGGTCAGCCTCAGCAACTTAGCAAGAGTTTGTTTCAAAATGAAAAAGTGTTGGGTATGTAGCTCAGAGGTAGAATGCCCCTGGGTTCCATCATCAGTACCAAAAAAAGAAAAAAGAAGGGAGGGAGGGAAGGAGGAAAAGAGGGAAGGAAGGAAGGAAGGAAGGAAGGAAGGAAATATATAAATGCTGGTAAGGTGGGGGAAACAGGAACTTTTATACACTGTTGGTAGGAGTGTAAATTAGTACTACTATGAAGATCAGTATGAATGCTCCTCAAAAGACTAGGAATGGAGCCGCCATATGACCCAGCTATCCCACTTCTTAGTATCTTTTCAAAAGAATTAAAGTCAGAATACTTTAGAGACACATGCATATCCATGTTTATAGCAGCACAATTCACAATAGCCAAATTACAGAACCAAACTAGGTGTCTGTCACCAGATGAATGGATAAAGAAAATGTGATTTGTATACACCAGGGAATTTTACTCAGTCATAGGAATAACAAAATTATGTCATTAGCAAGAAAATGGATGCAACTAGAGAATATTACACTAAGTGAAATCAGCCAGGCACAGAAAGCCATGGGTCATACGTTTTCTCTCATATATGGAAACCAGAGAGAAAAGAGAAAACAAAGGGGCTTCAGATAAATGAGGAGAGAGACCAGTAGATTAGTGGAAGGGGGTTGGGGAGTGGGGGAGGGAGAGGGAGAGGGGGAAATGGAGGGGGAATTAAGAAAGAGTTCAAATAATGCTATGCACATATATGACGATATCATTACCAATGTCCCCAGTATGTAGGTACAGAGAGGGAGGAGAGGGGAAGAAGGGGGGATACAGAGGGACACACACCACGTGTTGTGTGCATGTATGTTTGCGTCACTTTGAGCCTCACTGTTATAGGAAGATATAAAATGCCCACTAAAGAGCTCATTTAGTAACGTGTGGAGCTGATGCAATTGAGTCGTGAGGGTTGTAATGAATGGATTCACCTGGGCGGCACCTGGTAGACCAGTAGGGTGTGTCTGGAGGAGGTGGCCCCTGGGGGGGAGGCCTTGGGGATTATAGAAATGGTTCCTCCTCCCCCGGCTCCCTTTCCAGCTTCTGGTCTCCATGACTGAGCACAGCTGCCCATGGCTCCCCATCTCTTTGCTTCCTGTCCCATGCCCTGAGATCCACTGTCCCCAGCCTCACAGGGACTGAACACAAAACCATAAGAACATAAATCTTCTTTCTTCCACGTTACATGGTCGGTCTTTCGATTCTAGCTGCAAGAATGCTAACGGGTACACTCACTCTGATGTATAATTACAGTGCACTTATAAAAAAAGAAAGAAGAGAAAGGAAAGCCAGAAGGTGGAGCTCGAGATGAAGAGGGACACCGAGCAGGAGAAAAACGACGTGAGGGCTTCCAGCAGGGGCCCTGTCCATCTCCGTGAAGCTCAGCACACTCATTTCCCCTGCAAAAGACTTATTAGTCGAAGAATGGAATGGGGAGCCCACAATAACGAGTCTTTAATTACAAAACTCTTTTACCTTATTGCTTCTGTGTGGCCCCGATGAAAATGAGCAGTGGCAGTTTCTATTAGAAATGTTAATTACTTTCCCGGATAATTAGACTCACTGGGTACCGTGAGCACCTGACCTCGCTTCATAACAACAGAGTTGGGAAGAAGCAAAAACAAAAAACAAAAAGAGAGAGAGAGAGTGCAGGAGATTGGGGTTTGGAGCAGGTGGGAGGGGGAAAGAGAGTGTTTATAAATGCTGAGAAAAGCAAAAGGATCCAAATTAGTTGAAGAGAAAATGATGGCTACGGAGGCCCCGAGGGAAGCCGGGGAGAAGAGGAGACCTTCAAGGAAAGGGCTTTTGGACACCAGGGACTTGTCGTGACAATGGAAATGATGGAGAGAATCCCACTGGCTTCTTCCTGTGAATGAGGCTCCGAGGCCCAGGCTGCCCAGACCCTTCCCAAGGGCACAGAGCCGAGGAGAGGCGGGCCGAGGGCCGCAGCTGCAGCCTGGATTCCTGGATCTTCCGGGCTGCTTCTCCTTGTCTGATCCCAAAGTCCCTCCCCACCCCCACCACCGTCTTTCAACGGCATCCACTGATGAGAAGCCAAGAGCTGCTTCAGACCCAGGAAAACGGAATTAACACGATTCCAGTTCTCAAAGAGTTAGGCCTGGGGGTGTGAACAGATAAAGCCCGCAGTGCTGTGAAGGAGGTCCCAGTAGTCTGTAACAAAGGATAATGGGGTGAGGGCCCCGGGTGTAGACGGAGCAGCTGGGGAGGGCTTCTCCAGGGAGGTGGTTTTTCCTCTGAGGCCTGAAGGTTGCAAAGGACCCTTGTATTGGGAGAACCAGAGGAGATACAGTATGTTTACTACCTGGTGCTGTAGATTGAATAGGGTTGCCACCCAAATTCATGTCCATCCAGAACCTTAGACAGTGACCTTATTTGGAAGTAAAAGTCTCTGCAGATGTAACTATAGACAATCTTTGACTTGCAATGGATTGATTTGATAATTTTTCGACTTCGGGAAAGTGATACATTCACATTCAGTAGGAACCATTCTTCAAATTTTGAATTTGGATCTAATTTTGGACTAGAGATATGGAGTCTGATCACTCTTGTGTTGCAGCAAAAGCCTCAGCTCCCGGTCAGCCGTGTGATCCAGGGGGTAAAGCACCAGTACCCCAGTGTGCTGTGTTGCTCAACTAGGAGGCTGGCCAGCTAGGTGCACTAAATACATCTCCAACTTGCAAGATTTTCAACTTGTGGCAGATTTATTGGGATGTAACCCCATCGCAAAGCAAGGAGCCCCCTGCAGTTAAAGTGAGGTCTCGTTGGATTAGGGTGCGCCCGGGATCCAGCGCCTGATGTTTTTATAAGAAGAGACGCAAATGCACGGGGACGAAGGTCATGTAATGACAAAGCTAGAGACTGGAGAGATACAGCTGCCAGCCATGGATGCCAAGGATTACCATCACCACCAGAAACCCGGAAGAGGCAAGGATGGATTTGAACATCGGGCCTGCAGAACTGTTAGAGAATACCTTTCTGTTGCTCCAAGTTACCCTCTGTGGCGCAGCCCTAGGACTCTAATACACCTGGTGTTATAGTGAGACATAGAATGGCCCCTGGAGGGCTCATCAATTGGTGTTTGGAGTTGATGCAAGTGAGTCACGAGGGTTATATTATCAGAAGTGGATAAATCCATTGGTGGATTTAGCTGGGTGGTGGCCCAGGCCAGTAGTGTGAGGCTGGAGAAGGAGGGTCTCCGGGAGTTCAGCCTTAGGGATTTGTATGGCTCTTCCTCCATCTCACTCACTTGCCTCGGCCTCCATGATGGGAGGGTAAAGGCTTGTGTTCTCTCGCTCTCGCTCTTTCTCGCTCTCGCTCTTTCTCGCTCTCGCTCTTTCTCGCTCTCTCTGCTTCCTGCCACCATGTCCTGAGATCCACCGTCCCCAGTCTCACAGGGACTAAACCCAGAACTTCTATGGAAACTGTAAGCAAGTAAATCTTTCCTCTAATTTATGTGGTCAGATCTTTACATTATAGCCATGGAAATGCTGACTAATATACCTGGCTACCCTGATCCCACATGTCTGGTGCTAGAGAGTCATTTCCCAGGATGAGATCGGATGAAGGCCAGGAGAGAGCCCTGAATGGCCAGCTGACCTGCAATCGGGCAAGCCCCTCCCCACCGTGGGCCGGGACCAGCTGAGTCACAGTGGCCTGGGGGAAGTCTGTTTAGCATGCAAATCCCCATGCCTGGCTCTTAGGATTAGAAAACCAGCATTACTGAGTCAGACTTTGGAACCAGCTCCCCAGGAGAGGGATTCCAAAGGCCACCAGTTCAGAGAAACTCTGGGCTCAAACACACCCTACGGGCCCTTTTAGAATAACATGTGTTTGTTCTACGGCCTATCTGGTCAGGCCTTGGCCTTGAGCTGCATCCGCCCATCCATGCTGCCCCAGTGCACTGCTGGTGCCCGTGAGAACACCCAGGCATCCGAGATGACGAGATGACGCACCCACCAACGGGGGAGGCAGGTTTGGTCCTCAGAGCTATTAAAGAAGCTGTTTACAGAGCAATGCTCCCCTGTTAATTTGTTTGTCTTTTCGATTATATAATTGCATCCAAGCCACAGGGCCCAGCTGAGCCTTGCCAGAGGGGCAGAAATCCATCAATACCCAAGACTGACTGAGACTCATCTGCAAAGCAAGAGGCTTTCTGGGTGGCAAGAAGGCTTAACTACTGACACGCTTCTGAAGGGAGACAGGGTGGTGCAGAGGAGGGGGCCCGGGTTCTACAAATCAGGCAAACCCGGGTTCCAACCCCAGTTCTTCCTGAACCACCTGTGTGCACTGGGACAAATTTCTAAACCTCTCTGTGCCTCAAATCCCTTATCCATGAACCTAAAGGTAGCACATGCACCTGGCAGAGATGCTGGGAGAAGTTCAAGAACAATGCACTCGAAGAGTCTAGCAAACTACAGCCTTTTGTGATGTTGCTGTTGAACGGTGGAAAGCTTGCACTGGAGAAGGCTGGCCCCTGGCGCGGTGGATGGTCCGTAAGTATTAGAGCTGGAAGTAGGCTCTGGGGAGGGCAGCCTGGTGCCATGGAAAGAGCCCAGAATTTAGAATCCGAATTTCTAATTTCCAATCCCTGTTCTGCCGCCTTCCCTCTGTGTGGCCTCGGACGAGTCACGTAAACTTCCTCGGTGCCAATATCCTCAATATTCAAAGTGGAGACCCACGTCCCTATCCCACCCACCGCTTCTCGTGACAATCAAACGAGACAACATATGTGAAACTGGGTGAACTCCAAATCTTACAGATCCAAAAAAGAAACGATTGCCCTTCCCACTGGCTCATAAGTCTGGGGAACTTTAGGGGGGAAAAAAATACAGAGCCCAGACCTCTACACAGACCTGTTGCCTGGCGACCCCTGGGGTGGGGGGCATGGGCACAGCAGGCTGCCACTAGAGGGCAGCTGACCTGGCCCAAAGCTCTCCTTTCTGCAGAGAAGGAAGGCAAAGCCCAGAGAGGGGAGGAGTGTTACTCAAGGTCACACAGCGGGTTGGTTAGCTCTGGGGTGTCTCTCTCTCGCCACTTCTACCTCCTGTGAGGAAAAAATTCTATCAGACAGATTCCTGGGGACTACTCAGGAAGCCAGGAGGGATCATTTGAGTTGGGTGGGAGTACACTTAGGGCCTCTGCAATCTCACTAGGAGACCCTGCTTATACCACACAGATAGAAGGCAGGGGCAGGTGTGTCACTCTGACCTGCCGGAATTTGTCCAATATATGATCCTCAGCCCTCACTCTCAAGACGGGCCCCAGGGAGGCCCAAACGCACCCTCACCTGGGTCCTAAAAGCATCTGCCCTGCTCATCTACCACCCAGGCCTGGAATTTCAGACTTTTGCATTTTCAAAGTATGTCTACTTCTGTTTCCTAGAATTCCCAGCCCTCTGGAAAAAGAAAGATAAGACTGTCAAAACCATTTCCCACAACTAAGAACTCCTAGTTGGCCTCGGCATCACCTCCAGGTTAACCCAGCCATCCGAGGGAAGGGGTCAGCTCCACCCCTGGAAATTCAGAACAGTCATGAAGAAAATTCACCGAATGCCCAGCACCGGTGGATGATGGCCGCAGCCCTGGCGTCTCACGCAGGGAGGCCGGGCCGGGCCAGGTCCTCTGCCACCTGGCACCACAGCGCTTTAGCTGGGCTCAGGTCACAGCAGGTTGATGACAAGCCTGACACATGAAATCAGGGTCGGTGAAGGTGAGGATAAATTTGGTGTCCCCACACCCAAGTAAGAAGCACCTGGCTCATTACTGCAGCCAACCGGAGAGAGGCAGAGGCCACTTCCGACTCCAGTCTCCCGAGCACCGGAAGCCATGCTGTTTTCATTACATTATTGCACCCTTACCCGAAGCCTCGCTTTGCTAACTTCAGTGTTGAGAGTCTGGGTCCCGGGCCCTTGGATGCCTGTGGCTGTCCATTTAATGAGGGGGAGAATCGCCTGGGACCTCGTTAACCAGGCGGAGCAGCAGCCCCACTGTGGTCCAGCTCAGCGCCTCTCCAACTGTGAGTGCGCATGCGTCAGCTGAGGAGCTTGTGAACGCGCAGACCCCTCGGTGGGGCTGGCGTGGGAGCCACTCTGCATTTCTAACTGGGTTCCCGGTGGTATCCAGAGTGCCAGGCCACGGGGCTGGCCTTTAGAGTTGCAAGGGGCCAGAGTTAGATGCCAGCACTTGGCTCCCGGCGCCTCCAACTCCTGGCTGTCTAGTCCCTGGCAAGTTACCTGGCTCCCTGGGTTCTTTGTACAGTGGGCCTTATACATGGTCTCAGCAAACCACAGATGGAAATAATTTCTAATTGCACCTACGTTGAACATATAAAGACTTCTTTCATATTCCCCAAAACATATAGGATTACAATTATTTAATATAATATATAATATCAGGCCAGGCATGATATTATATAAATATAATTAAATTAATAAATTAATATAAATATAATATATTTATATAATATCAGGCCAGGCATGGTGGCACACACCTGCAATTCCAGTGTTTGGGAGACTGAGACAGGAGGATCGCCAATTCAAGAATAGTCTAGGCAACTTAGCAAGACCCTCAGCAACTTAGCCAAACCCTCTCTCAAAATAAAAAATGATAGTAAAGTCAAAAAGGCTGAGGTGTGGCTCCAAGGTAGAACATCCCTGGATTCTATCCCCTGTATAAATAAATAAATAAATGAATAAATAAATAAATAAACAAACAAACAGTATCAGGTATTATTAGTCTAGAGATGTTTATAGTACATGGAAGGATGTGGGTAGGTTATATGCATATACTACGTTATTTTACATAAGATTCTTGATCATTCTCAGACCACGATACCCATAGTCCTGCAGCCAATCATCTGCAGCTGTTGAGGGATGGATATAATTTATATGCATATAGAGAATACGCATCAGTACAGTGTGACCTCATGAGACTGTTTTCAGGATTAAATGAGATGATTTGTGCAAGTTACTTAGCACAGAGCCTGGTACATGGAAGAAAATCTCAGTCAGTGGGAGTTGTTATATCATTGTTATTATTATTATTATTATTATCATTATTATTATTATTATTATTATTATTATTATTACTGGTGAATTGTGTGGCACATTATAAGCTTTCAATAAATAAATGAAAACAGTTAGTGATATATTTTCCCACTAGCTCACATTTGTTCAACTTTCCCAACTCCTGCAGCTTCCTCTAGAAATGAACTTTAGAGCTAACAGTAGCATGTAGTTTATGATTGCATAATGCATGTTAATGTATATTTCTGTTTCAGCCATGGGCACCAACTTAGTACTTACCATGATTTATTAGTCCTACAATTCTATGGCCAACTGGAAAGTTCCTCTAGGTGGTTCTTCTGCCCCTTTTTGGACTCTCTCTCTCTCTCTCTCTCTCTCTCTCTCTCTCTCTCTCTCTCTCTCTCTCCTTCCCTCCCCCTCCCCCTGCCCCCCTCTCTCCCTCTCTCTCCCTCTC
>PVLC010000660.1:0-129772 GCA_004027655.1 Graphiurus murinus | reverse complement strand
TGCTAACATTCCAAATAAGTCACCTGGCCGACCCAGAGCCCAGGTGGGTGGAAACTACACAGGTGTGAATACCAGGAGGTGGGGTCCATGGGGAGCCGCCAGTACAGGAGCTCATCCACCACGTACACCACTGTACTCCCAGCCCTAAAAGATTGTTGAATATGCCTGATCCTCACCACACCTCCGCCAGGAGGAGCGATGGAGGAGAACAAAACCAGGATCCCCATTTGCAGCCGGCCATGAGAGCTCGAGGTCCCGCTGCCAAGTAGGATGGGTACCAGGACATCGGCTCTGGGTCCCCCACCCCCCACCTCCTGCCTAACCTTGTAGCCTCCCGTTTTCCCACCAACCCTTCCTTCCCTTGTATGTCTTCTTTCTCCAAGCCTCCTGGTGACATAGTTAATTATTTATAAATGAACATTTAAATGCACCAGAACAAGAGCTATTTCAAGGAACCCTGTGGTGACTCATTGAGTAATTAAAATAATCATTTATTCCATGAGCACTTATCAGGCTCTCGGTCTGCATCAGGCACTGCGGAGGAAGAGAGGGACGAGGGAGTGAGATGAGGCTCCTGCCCTCAGGGAGCTAAATCACTTATTCTTTCATGCAAGAGACATTTATTGTGCACCTTCTATTTATGTGTCCAACGAAGCACTGGGCAACAGGGGTGAAGTCAGCTCCATTTCTTCCCTGGAAATGTCACAGACCAGCAGGGAGAGAAATAATCAAAGCCTGTTCCAAAACAAGTCCCACTTCTATGCTCTTCGCACAGCTCAAACAAGCTTCAACCAACTATCGTCCCCATTTAACGGAGAACTTCCCTGGAGCAGCGAGTTGGCCTTCTCTCTCCATAGCTCCTAATAGTAAGGAGCATTTATTAGGCACCCTCTGTTTCCAGGTTTTATGCTAAAAGCTCTATGTATATTGCTTGACTTAATCCTTCCAACAGCCCAGTGACTTAGGTTTGTATAGGATTCCCACTTCACAGGTAAGAAAATAGAATTCCCCACATGCCTAATGAATGAGCATTAAATAAATGGGCAAGTAACTGAAGCCAGACGTGGTGGTGCACACCTGTAATCCCAGTACTTGGGAGGCTGAGACAAGAAGGCCAGACTCAGCAATTTAGCGAGGCTCTCAGCAACTTAGTGAGACTCTGTTTCAAAATAAAATAAGGCTAGGGGTATAGCTTGAAGGTAGAACACTCCTGGGTTTAATCTCCAGTATCGCAAAAATAAAATAAACTACAAAAATTTTAAAAGAAGAGACTGAGTGAAATAATTAAAAAGTCAAGTCATATTTTGGCTGACTTTGCCTTCTGAAGAGCAGACAGGGCATTCTCTTCCACCCACATGTTCAACATCAGGTGCTCAGTTAGATTCTCTGCATTCCCCATGGGGAGGAAGGTTGAATAAAAAGTGTGGATTGAAATCCTCTGTTGTAAGACATAACGTCCCAGGCCCGCTGGACTGAAAGACAAGCCCAGACATGTCGGCCTCTGGTGGGTGTGGGGGGCTGCTCACTCTAGAATTTCTCTTCTTCTGTAACACATCTCCCTTGGCCACCTGGTCCTCTAGCACCCTCGTGAAGGGACATGTCTTCAACCTGCATCTCTCCCGGATGCATCAAGCGATGCACACGGCTGTGGGTGTAAATGCACGTGCGTTTCCAGTCTGGTCCAGCCTGACCTTGGCTGGCCAGAGCCCTCAGCAGGAGTGCTTGGCAGATGCTCAAGGGTTGAATGCACTCCCTCTCAGCCCGCTCCTCTTGGGTTGCTCAACAGCTGGCTCTCAAGATGACAGCAGATTCCTTGCTCAGGTCTGAGGACAAGAGCTCGGGGCTCAGTCCCAAACCTTCATAAGATGCTGTTGCACTGGTTATAGACCAGAGATAAAAAGCCATGAGCAAGGGAGCTTGGAAATCCTGGCATAAGCCCTGATCCCAAAGAGACAAATGAACAGGAGGTCCCCAACCTGCCCCAGCTGTGTGTGGTGCCAGCTGGAGCCACAGAATAGTTTCAACTATAGAAAAAGGGGGGAAGATGACGTACAGTGTTACGCCCTGCCACAGGTTTTTACAGCCATTTCACACCAAGACTGTGTAGCTCAGAGAGCAATCACATTGGGGCTTCCTAGGAAGGCTTGCAAGTTAAACCACCTCTAGTAAAAGTATTTAATAATAATATGTATTGAGCATTTGTTGGGGCTATGCCCTATTGCAAATACATGCGTTATTTAGTATCGACCTTTTCATAATCTTAAATCAGTGTTACTATCATTTTACAATTGAGGAAGTTGAAGTTCACGTAGATCAATATGCTTAGCGCTGTCTATGAGGGAGACACAGGGAAGAAGCAAGCATGGTGCCCGCCTTCAAGAAGCTTTGCCAGTTGATCATCACCAGGCGTGGAGTCACAGAGGGGACTGGACAGTTCAGCCACACCTGTGTTCACCACTCTGACCCCGCCACGTCCAGCTGTGTGGGCTTGGGTAGATCTCATGACCTCGCTGAACCCTGGTTCTGTCGACCGCAAAGTAAAGACACTGCTACCCTTTTCTGAGGTTATGGCAGGACCACACATGACAGTAAATACCCAGCAGGGCCTATCGGAGACACACATGCCCTGGATGTCACTTTCTTACCCTTTGCTTCCTTGGACAGCTGAGAGACAGAGCATCCTTATCTTCCAAGAACACGGGTCATCTGCCTTGATTTGCCACCTACCCACTCTCCCTACCTGATGGGTGTTTCCACGCCCTTCTGGATGCCTTCATCACACAGGCCACGCCTGCCTGCGAAGCAGGAGACAGAAACAAGAAGAGCGATGCTGGTTACCCTGGCGGGGAGTGGGGTATCCCTCCCCAGGCCCAGCTCTTTGCCTGGATCTTCCCCCAGGTTGGCCCAGACCATCTGGAAAGAGCTGTCCCAAGGCTCCCGCCCAGGATCCCACCCATACATCACCCTTCAAGCAGGAACAGCTCCCCCAGCTCCCAGGAAGAGACATCTGTCCCTCTCCTTCCCACCAGCACCAGAATGAGTCTAATTAAATTGTATCTGCTCTCAGCTGCTGCTGTGATCGGTGCCACGGAAGTGCAGCGCGGGGTGATGGGGGACACAGATGCCCGGAAATGGCAGGCTTGTGCTGACCCCGGGGAGGTCCAGGGCTTTCCTTGGCATTGGGAGGCTGGAGCGGACCCCAGAGACTGCGGAGGGGACAGTGAGATGAAGCCAGGATGGAAACTGTTTTTTTCTGGAAGGAAGTGAACATTTTCTCAAAATGGGCTCCAGGCCAAGCTAGCTTTTGAAATCTTATTCCCTGAATTTTGTATCTCTGATGAGAAATTATATCAGTCAGGGTCTTGGCAGGAAACAGAAGCTCGCTCAGCTGGTATTTTTGAAGAGAATTTTAATGAAGGGACCAGGGTGGGTATGCAGGGGTGAGTAGGGTTCAGAGAGAGCACAGGGGATGTTTGGGGTACCCCGGAATTAGCAACAGCAAGAAGCTGTGACAGTCTCCCCTCCCCCAGGAAGAAATGATGAGGGGAGAGAAAGTTGCTATCATAGTCCACTTGGGAGCTGGAAAAGGGGTGCCTTTCAGAAGAAATAGAGAAGATGCTGGGTGTGGTGGTACACACCTGTCATCCAGTACTTAGGAGGCTGAGAGAGGAGGATCACAGGTTCAAGGATAGCCTTGGCAATGTAGCAAGATTCTTGTCAACCTCTAGTGAGACGCTGTTTCAAAAAAACCCAAGAAGTAAAAAGGGCTGAGGGTGTAACTCAGAGGTAGAACACCCCTGGGTTCAATCCCCAATACCACACACACACACACACACACACACACACACACACACACACACACACAAATGGAGAGAGATGCATTCACAGCAAAACCTCAGCAGAGCAAGAAGAATGGAGTGCATGCAGGCCCCAGCCTCCTCTCCTCCCAGCCTCCCCCACCTACAGGATCCCATTAGAATTCAAAGGACCAGCACTCTGCAGGTGCAGTCTCTAGAGGTCAGGCTTCTGGGACACAGCCGGGCAGGACAAGGATGAAGATGAATGTGGGCAGGTGAAGAGCATCTAGTTTAGCACGGAAGGGCTCTTGGGTGTGGAGTTACTGACTTCGGGTCAAGACTTAACTCTCGTGTTTTAGGTAAGTGACACTGAGCAAATTTCTTACACTAAGGAAAATTTCTGAACCTCAACATCCTTGTTTACAAATAGCTGATTATTAAATTCGGAAAATTAGAAATAAGGTTTATAAAGAGATTTTATAGTGGCTGGCACAATGAATGGCATGAAGGTGGCTAAAAAAATTCACAAACTTTAGGATCAAATAGCTGGTTTTCTAATCCTGGCTCCCTTGCTAGTTGCTTGACTTTTGGCAAGCAACTTAACCTATCTGAGCCCAAGGACATCACTTATTACAAACACCCGCTTCACAGAATGGCATGGTTAAAGGGTATAGATAAAGAGTTTAGCACAGTGCCTAGCATGGAGAGTACTAGTAAATGCTCTTCTTGCCATTGAAAAAGACTGCATCCAAAGTATCTCTCAGGTGTGCCTAGAGCTGTGCACTCCTCTCTTCTTGACCTTGCTTCCCTAAGCAAGAGCTGGTAAACTTGAATTTCAGCAAAGTTTCTCCCATGTTTGTGATTCTCTCAGGCCCAAGGGCAGCTGGACCACAACCTTGGCTCCCCAACTCTATAATCCAGCTCTTTTCCACCCAGAGAGGAGCAGCACTCAGCTGCTGGGTCCTGAAAAGAGGTCCAGCTGAACCAAGGAGGTCTAGCCTCTCTGTGGTCCATGTCAAAGTTGATGATTTCCCCTAAAGAATGATGAAGCTGGAGATGCAGATCTGAGAACATGGGTGTTGGAGGTCCTTTTCCAGTTGATGGAATGGGGATGTGCTGACCCAGGCTCATGTCTCAACCACAGGCAGTTTGAGGGCTGTGATGGTCCTACCCAACTTACTACTCCCACACCTGACACAGGGCACTGGTGATATACGTGAGCACCCGCACTTAGGCATTGGGTAGACCTCCCGATACAAAGCAGGAACCATTATGGCTCCCATGATGCTTGGAGACTGGCGGGGGAAGTAGGACTTTTGTAAGTGAATACAAATGTTAGAACTATTACCAAGGTTAATGTAGAAGATCCAATACTGGATAGGATGATTGCAAAGGACTGATGTTCCACCATTCGCAGTAGGAAACTACACTACTGAACATCATACTTTTCCTTAAGATCACCAAAGAATAATGATTACTGTTCTGGTTTGGATCTAAAATGTCTTCCAAAAGCTTGTTTGTTGAACAAAGCCATGGTTCCCAATGCAGAAGTGTTCAGAGGTGGGACCTTTGGGGAGTAATTGTATCATGAGGTATTTCAGTCAGCTGTGATCCAAAGTACCTGACAATCACAACTTAGAGGGAGGAAGATCTATTTGCTAACAGTTCTGGAGATTTCAGAGGTTCAGTCCATGTCAAGCCAGATGAAGTGTGTTGCGCTCAGGGAATGATGTGGAAAGGGGGGGGGGGATGGAAGGGCTCTGCTCTCACACCAGGAAGCCAGAAGCAGAGATAAAGAGCAAGAGGAGGAGGGGCCATACATATAGTGCCCAAGGTCACACCCCCAGGGACACCTCCTCAGCAACCAAATCCTGGCTCCAACATGGCTGCCTTGTCTAGGATGTGAGGTCTGGGGGACATTCTAAATCCAAACCATGACATGAGTACTCTGTGTTCATCAGTGGCTCAACCACTGATGAATTCATAGTTTAATGGGCTATTGAGGGCTGGTGGAAACTTTAGGAGGTGGGGCCCAGCTGGGGAAAGTAGGTCACAGGAGGTGTGTCTTCGAAGAGTATATTTTGTCCCTGTCCCCTTCCCCTCTCTTTCTGCTTCCCAGCCACCAGGAGCTGAGCAGCTTTCCCCTGACACATGGTTCCACTGTGATGTACCACCTCAATGCAGGACTAAAAGTAACCTGGCCAAGCGAGCATGGACTGCAACCTCTGAAACTGTGAGCCAAAGTAGATTTTTTCCTCCTTTAAGTCAATTTCTCTCAGGGATTTTGTCACAGCAACAGAAATCCAACTAACGAATACAAAGAAGTTTAAGTGAACCACATCCCAGAGAGGAAGGAGCCCTTCGTTGGTGAGGAAAAGAGCAACTGCTCCTCTCATACCTGGGCCCAGGCACCAGGTCTGGGCATGTGTGGATGGAGAATGAGACCCTGCCATAAGCAGAGGAACTTCACTAAAACAAAGATAAGCCAGCTCAACTTTTAATGACAGTGTGGGCTGGCATGACAGATTGGAATCTGGAAGAGTCTAAATGCAATAATAAATCTCTTGGTCCAAACATTCCCCCTATAGAAACAGTGCTGACTGAGCATCTGTGGGGGAGGAGCTGGAAGGCAAAGATGGATCTTGTAGTTCTGCCTAGGGCTTAGGCTAAATCTAGAGATGAGTGAAAACTAGCTAAAGCTGACAAACAAAACCCTCCTTACCCCTGTTCTGATGAGAGCAAAGAACCAGTTCTTCAGCAATGACAGTGTAGGAAGTTGGGCATTGGGATGAAGGACAAATAAATATCTGTTCTATCTTATTCGAAATCAAAACTACACCAGAACTAAATAGAGTTTCAGCTCAGCTTGATCATGGTGGGATCTGAAAAAGTAGCCTCTCACCCGAGCTTCCTGACAGGGAAAAGAACAGCCCTCTCTGGGGAAAACAAAGCAAGGCATACTTACAAATTAAATCTATTATTATTCTTTTAATCAAAGTGTCCAGTACACAATTAAAATGTAGGAGACATGCAAAGAAGCAGGAATGTGTGGCCCATCATCAAGAGAAAAGATAGTCAGCATTGATAGACCCACAGATGATCTGCAAGTGGGAATAAGTAAGCAAGGATATTAAGATAATTATTATAGACACATTAAAGAATTTTAGAGGGAAACATAGGCAATGAGTGGTCATATAGAAAACTTTTGAAGACCAATGGGAAGATCTTTAAAAAACAAAATAAAATAAATTCTAGAACTTGAAAACACACTATCTGAAATGAAGAATTCAATGAATAGACTCGACAGAAGAAAGAATCAGTGAACTCAGCAACAAAATAAAATATCCAAACTGAAGCACAGAGAAAATATACTATGAAGAAAGAGGAGGAGAGAGAATGCAATAACATAACATCCAAGATGAAGGAGAATTACTATGTGAGAGGCAAGCCACCAGCAAGTTCCCAGCCCAGATCTGGAAATGTGCTGTTCCCTTTGCCTGGAAAGACAGCCACGTGGACCATTCCCTCTTGACCCTGAGGATCTTGCTCAAGGGTCTCCATCTCAGTGGGATCTTCCCGGAACACTCCACACAGTATTTACATTCACTCACCCTCCCACTCACAGCTGGGATTTCTTCTCCCCTGTTGGTTGTATTTTTTTTCTATAGCCCTTATCACTATTAACAAATTGTGTATTATGATTATCTTGGTTGTTCATTCTCTTGCCCACTAGAATCTATGTTCCCTGAGGAAAGGAGTTTTTAATCTGTTTTGTTCACTGTTGAATTCCCATCACCTAGAACATAGCAGATGCTCAATAAAAATGATTGATCAAATAACAATGAAACTTAGGCCTGCTCAACTGTAAAATAAAGTATGAAGGAAGAGTTTCTGATTGTAACTGGAAAGATGAGTGTTTGGGGCAGGTCCTTTTGAAATTCAAGTGACAGAAATTTAACTCAAAATGACCAAAGTAAAATAGAAAATATATCAGTTCATGTAACTGAAAAGTACAAAATTCATCCTTCAGGCACAACTTGGCCTAACTATAGAAACTGTACCAGAATTCAATGGGTTCACCCCTTGATGAGTGTAAAACTGATAGGCACCAACCAGGAGATAAAAGAATAAAGTTTATTGTTTGCCGCAAGTAAGAAAAACACCAGAGATAATTCTCAAAGCAGTGCCTTCCCCAACAAGGAAAGCAAGGGGATTTTATTGGGGAAACTCACACCAATTCACCTAGGAAGGACTCTTTATCACACGTAGAGGTGGCGCATCCCTGACCAGGCTCAATTCCAGGTCATACATTGCATGTCTATTAAAAAAAAGAAAAACAGACCAGGAGCCCTCCTTTGGGCAAAGAATTGGGTATTGAGCTAGGTTTACTCTAAGTCACCTAGAAAGGTTTCCTTTACATTTCTATAGAAAGCCTTATCTGCAACAACAAGAAAAAACTTTGAAGGATGATTAGCAGACATGTAAAGGGGTAGCAGCCCCCAACACTCCCCCCAACATAGGTGATGATCCCCAAAAGCATCTACCTAGAGAGCTAGCAAAATGATATTGTGGAAAATGGTCTCTCTTTGTCTCTGGATTCTATTTTCCTCAGTGTGAATTTTATTCTTTTAAGAAAGGATAACAATCTTTTCTATCAAAGTTACAAGATCCCATAGACACTGTCAGTCTTCCATTTGGTAACTACAGCCTAGGCAGCCATTTTGTAACTTTTGGAAATGTGTCTACACATTCCACTCCCCGATGTACTGGTTTCATGTTTCACCTTTTGTAAAATCTGCCCAGTAAAAACTAGCCAACCGGATTGGATTGTAAAAGCCATGCTCCAGCCAATGGGGAATGGTGTAGTGACCTTCGAGTTAGGAGATAAAAGGCTGGGCTGACTGCCTGCCCAGCGTGGGTGGACCCTTCTGTGTAAACGTAAATTCCCTTGCTAAGTTACTTTTTTTTTTTTTTTTTGGCGGTACTGGGGATTGAACTCAGGGCCTCAGGGCTCAGGGGCATTCTACCTTCGAGCTACACCCCCAGCCCTATTTTTTATTCTTTATTTTGAAACCGAGTCTCACGAAGTTGCAGAGTGCCTCACTAGGTAGCTGAGGCTGGCCGCAAACCCCGATCCTCCGGTCTCAGCCTCCCGAATGCTGGGATTACAAGCGTGCGCCACCACGCCCGGCTGCTGAGTTACTTTTGATTTCATGAGTTTTTATTTGCAGCTTCCCTAAAATCTGTTTTTAACATTTGCAAGCAGGCTTCCTTCGGGGGGTAATAAAGAAGACCCTGTCCCCAAACTCCAGCTTTACTAGCTTTTAGTTTAACCCTTCCTGGAGAGAAATCTTCTGTCCCAAAAGTTTCAGCAAAGATCCCAGGGCCAGGCTGAAGTCATACATAGTCAATTCTGGGATAAATTCGCTGTGGCCAGGAACTGGGGTGTCAGCACACTCTCACCAAACTAGGAGACTTGGGAGTGGAATTTTCTTACAGAAAAAGCAAGGTGAAATTTCCAGAAGGAAGACATGCTGGGCAGGTTAAAATACGTGTCTGTTTCCATAAGAAACACCTGACGTGCAGGGTTAGGACACTGAAGATCGCTCCAGCAAGGACTCAAGGCCAGGCAGAGCATGGAGCATTTTGGGAAAAGAAATTATTTCTATTGGTTAGAAAGAGCAAGGGAGGCGTGATGAGAAACGGGGAGGTAGCGACAGAGGCCAAACTTGTGAAACTTGTCTAGAAGCTTGGATGTCATTGTAAAGCCAAGCCAAGCAAAGGGGAGAGCTCGAAACCTTCCAAGCAGGAGGTTGAAATGTTAGCCTAAGACGCCCCATTCACTGTCCTGTTTAGATTGGATCTGACAGAAAGGAGGCTGGAGCCTGACACCTGTTACAGAGTCACAGCTGTCTACCCCAGAGAGAGGAGGGAGACCCATGGAAAGTGACCCCAGGGAGATGAAGAAAGGGAAAGTATTTGGGAGAGGACCTGGAGACAGAGTCCAGCGGGTCGGGAGGTCTCCATGCCCTACCTGGGAGCTCTGGAGCCCCCTGTCATTTCTCTGCTCTTCCTCCAAAGGCTGTGAGCAGGAAGGCAGTGTGGTACCCACCTCCTTCCCATCCCCTGGCCTCCCCTAACCTCACTCCAGGGCGCTCAGCCAAGCTTTCCCAGAAGTAGGTCCCCTGTAGTGAAATTTATATGTAGATGAGCTGTTTAAATTTGTTTAGATAGTAAAGGTAAGGGAAGAGGGCCCTGGCTGGCACCACCTAGGGCAAACACATTGCCCTAGAGTCAGACAGAGCCAGGTTTTATTCCTGCCTCTGCCACTTATCAGCTGTGTGCCCTTGAGCAAGTTACTTAACCTCTCTGAACCTTAGCTTTCTCCTTTGCGAAACGAATGCATTCCATTAGCTCACAGAGCACTTATGAGACTTAAGTGACTGTGTGCACCAAGAGGCCAGGAATGGCGCCGGGCACACAAAGTGAGCTCAACTGAGATTGACTCCATTTTCCCTCCCTATCCTTCTTCCTCAGGTGCCGAAGGACCTATTTGCACCTATTTGCCTTTTTGACGGCAATCCTCCATCATGCCCCAGTTTCGTGATGTACTTTTGATAAATGAAATGCAAACAATCAAGAGTCATGTAATTCATTACATTTGTCTTCTGTGACAATCACTAAGTGTTCCCGGCCTCCGGCGGGGCACAGCGCCTGTCAGGTAGTTTCGGGCTATTGGTTAGGCCCTGCTGGACCGTGAGCTCATATGTTCGGGCTAATAGGGAGGAAATGACACTTAGAAAATGCAAAGTGAAGGATCCATTGTTAGACCCTGAGACCCTAAGAAACTCCTGTCCTTCCCCAGCAACAAGCAACCCCCTCCCCGCCCCACTAACACTCACACTGCCCGTGCTGTGTCAACCATCCCCCCTGCAGCTGCTAATTAGAAAGTCCTGGAAAATAAGACAAAACAACTCAAGAACCGTGAGCACAGGTGGGAGCTGTAGCTTGCTTCTAAGCCTCAGACGTAGCAGAGGGGATGGGATGTACCTGCTCACACCTGCTCACACGTAAGCGACCATGTGGTTGTGCCACATTGGATTGTAGCAGCCATCCTGGTGAAGTCTCTCTTTCTCTTGCTGATTTCAAGCTGGTGAACAGCCATAGTATGAAATGCAGGGTAGAAAGGAGCCACAGAGAGTCTGTAGGAGCTGAGGACAGCCTCCACCGCAGTCACCAAGAATCTGACACCCAGGCTGGGTGCAGTGGCACATGCCTGCAATCCCAGGACTTGGGAGGCTGAGACAGGAGGATTGCAGGTTCAAGGCCAGCCTCAGCAACTTAGTGAGGCCCTCTGAAACTCAGCAAGATCCTGTTTCAAAATAAAATGGGGTGGAGGTGTAGCTCAGAGGTGGAATGCCCCTGGATTCCATCCCCAGTAGTCTCCCTCGCCCAAGAAAAAAGAATCTGAAACCCTGTCATTTTGAGTTATATTTTCTGTTTGATTCCATTTTAGTTCTCTTTTACTTAGTTGTTCCTCTAATGGAATTCATTCCTTCTCCAGCTTTGGAGTTTATTTTTTATTTCTTCTTTGTGTGTTATTTAAGTATTTTCTCTAGTGCCAGCTTAGTAGTCATGAATTCTTTTCGTTTCTGCTTATTTTGGAAAATTTTTATATCTCCGTTGATTTTGAAAGACAGCTTTACCAATGGCCAACAAATATATGAAAAATGTTCAACATCTTTAGCAATTGGGGGACTGCAAATCAAAATTATAACTGAGATTCCATCTAACTCCAGTTAGAATTGCAGTCATCAAGCCGGGCATGGTGGCGCACGCTTGTAATCCCAGTACCGCAAAAAAAAAAAAAAAAAAAAAAAAAATTGCAGTCATCAAGAATATAAACAATAAGTTGGGTGTGGTGGTCCACATTTGTAATCCCAGTACTTGGAGACTAAGAGGAAGATTGCAGTTTCACACCCAGCCTCAGCGAGGCCCTCTACAACTTAGTGAGACTCTCTTTCAAAATAAGAAATTAAGTAGGGCTGGGGATGTAGCTCAGAGGTAGAATGCCCCTGTGTTCAAACCTTACTATTACAAAAAATAATAATAATAAAAGAATACAAGCAATAATAAATGCTGGCAAGGATTAGGGGAAATAGGTACTCTTATATACTGTTGATGGGATTGTAAATTAGCACAAACACTGTGGAGATCGGTATGGAGGTTCTTCAAAAGACTAGGAAAGGAACTACCATATGACCCAGTTATACCACTCCTCAGTATCTTTGCAAAAGAATTAAAGTCAGAGTACTTTAGTGATACATGCATACCTATGTTTATAACAGCACAATTCACAATAGCCAAGTTATGAAACCAACCTAAGTGCCTGCCAAGAGATGAATGGATAAAGAAAATGTGGGATATACACACAATGGAATTTTACTCAGCCATGAAGAAGAACACAATTATGTTATTTGCAGAAGAATGGATGGAACTAGAGAATGTTATACTTAGTGAGATCAGCCAATCTCTGAAAGTCAAGGGTTGTATGTTTTCTCTCGTATGTGGAAGCTAAAGAGAAAAACTAGGAAACAAAAAAGACTCCAGAGAAAGAGGGGAGAGACCGGCAGAATAATAGAAGGGGATTAGAGGAGAGAGACGAGGATGGAGAAAAGGAAGCCTGAGGAAGGAAACAGTTCAAATAGTTCTATGTCTAAATATGAAGGTATCACCACCAATCTCACTAACATGCACAGGGAGGCAGGAGGAGGGAGCGGGGTGGGATACAGGAGGAAATACGCCAAGAGATGTGTGCATGTGTGCTTTGAACCTCACCATGATGTATAATTACGGTGCACTAATAAAAAGGGTTTTTTTGTTTTGTTTTGTTGTTTTGTTTTGTGGCAGTACTGAGGATTGAACTCAGGGGCATTCTACCTCCAAGCTATACCCCCAGCCCTATTTTTTATTCTTTATTTTGAAACAAGATCTCACTAAGTTGCAGAGGGCCTCACTAAGTAGCTGAGGCTGGCCTCGACCCTGTGATCCTCCTGTCTCAGCCTCCCAAGTACTGGGACTACAAGCGTGAGCCACTATGCCCGGCTTTAAAATATTTTTTTTAAAAATCTGAAACTCTAATCCTATAGCACAAGAAAATGAATTCTTCCAAGAAGGGTATAAGCTTTAAAATAGGCCCTTCCACAATCAGGCTTTAGATGAGAGTCATTTCTTTAATAGCAACTGTAATCGTTTGGATTTATAATGTCCCTGAGACCTCACAAAGAGTAGGCAGCCTGCTGAAGGTGGGGCTTGGTTGCCAAGAAGGGTTCTCTGGGGGTGTGGCTTTGGAGATTATATATGGTTCCTCCTCCCCCTGATAGCTTTCTAGCTCGCTCTCGCTCTCTCTCTCTCTCTCTCTCTCTCTCTCTCTCTCTCTCTCTCTCTCTCGCTTCCAGCTTCCGTGATGTAAAATCAGAACATCTCTCTCTCCCTCTCTCTCTCTCTCTCTCCTCTCTCCTCTCTCCTCTCTCTCTCTTCTCTCTCTCACTTCCAGCTTCCATGATGTAAAATCAGATCCTCTCTCTCTCTCTCTCTCTCTCTCTCGCTTCCAGCTTCCGTGATGTAAAATCAGAACATCACTCTCTCCCTCTCTCTGCCTCCCGCCACCAATGCCCTGCGCTCAGCACACCCAGCCTGACATGGACTGAACCCTGAAATCTCCAAAATCTGTGAACAAATAAATATTCCTCCCTCTAAGTTATGTGTGGTTAGTTGTTTGGGATTACAGCAGTGACAGTGTTGACCGAAACAACAACCTTGCCCAGACCCAGCTAAGCCATGTCCACATTCCAAACCCACAAAGCTTAGGAGATGATAAATGCAAGTTGTTTTAACTCACTAGTTTATAACAATATTGTTACATATCAGAATACAACTGATATTCATGGTAAGTACTAAATGAATGAAGTAGTGACTCCATAAATGAGAAATTAGAGAAAGCTTCTAGTCAGAAAAGGAGCAGACCAAGGCAGTTTGGTTCAACATACATGTATCTTTTGAGATTCTATTGATGCAGGATACTAGCTGAGGGTTAAAATGATGGAAGTAACTCTGCTCCATGCAGTCACTCTAGAACTCAGACTCCTGCTGTCTTGTGGCCCCCTCACTCCCTAGGCTTCAGTCTTCTAGTGGATCCTTTGCATCCAGCTGGTAGACAAGAGGAGAGAACTTAGAGAAGTGTAGGGGTGGCTTTTTAGTTTGAGGCAAGGCCAGGAAATGGACAAATCATTTCTATTCTCATCAGCTCAGTCCCATGGTTTCACCTGGCTGCAAAGGATGCTGGGAAATATTGTCTAGCTCCTATCCACAAGAAAAAAAAGAAGAAGAAATATTTGGTGAATTCATAGTAGTCCCTACTTCAAAAACAGAATAGTAAAGATATGAGACTAATTAAAACACAGCTTGGACCTCAAGTCATTTATATTGTACTGAGGGAAGCAGACAAATAGAAACTAATGATAACATGTGGAACCATACAAAATAATATTGATGATAGAGGAAGAGAGAGAGAGAGAGAGAGAGAGAGAGAGAGAGAGAGAGAGAGAGAGAAGAAAGAGAAGGAGAGAGGGAGAGAGGGAGAGAGAGAAGCAACTTGATGTGATGGAAACTTGGGGTCAAGCCTCTGTTCTGCCCCATGTTGATCTTCTGATCCAGATTTATTGGTGTGCCCCTCTCAGCTTCTGTTGTCTCATATTAAGACTCAATACCTCTGTTTCCTCACCTATTAAATGAAAAACATTGCTTTTCTCAAAAACTGGCTGTGAAGATGAGCTAATCTGTGTAGATAAAATTGTATGCACAGGTCTGATGAACAACAAAGATTCTAGAAAAATTAGCTATTGTTATTAGTTTCTGTGATTATGGTCATTATTATGAATTATTGATGACCAAAAGGATATAAAAGTGCTTCATAAAGCACATAGAGTTTTTCTATATGCAACAGATAGTTATTATATTGCCCCCAAGTGCTTTGGACATTCAGAATAAGAGGGTTGTTTCTGGCCCTGGGAGATTCAGATGGGCCTCTAGAGGTGGTGGCATTTAATCCAAGTTTTGAAGAATCCAAACTATCCTCAGTTCATGTTCTATAGTCTGACAACCATGAAAATCAGCCTCTTTATCCCAGAAAATTTCAGGCTGAGAGGGAAGGAGATGAAACCCACAGACTTCAGGGAAGGCTGAGAGACATCTTTGGGCACATTCCCCCACTCTGGATTAGCAGCAGATACCCCCAATGCAGCTGGATAACCCTATCATTTCGTAGTTTGAACAACTTAAGAGGAATTTTTTTTTTTTTTTTGTGGTACTGGGGATTGAACTCAGGGGCATTCTACCTCCGAGCTATATCCCCAGCCCTATTTTTTATTCTTTATTTTGAAACCGAGTCTCACTAAGTTGTGGAGTGCCTCACTAGGTAGCTGAGGCTGGCCGCGAACCCGGATCCTCTGGTCTCAGCCTCCCAAATGCTGGGATTACAAGCGTGCGCCACCACTCCCGGCTTAAGAGGAAATTTAAAAGGAAACACCAGGTGATATAGCAGGTAATAAACCTAAGAACTTTATTTCCTAGGAAGACTGCCGAGGTGGAAATTTTAAATCATCTCCCCCAAAAGCTTAGTCAAATTCATGAGTGATTGATTCCAAATGGATCACCAAAGCCTGTTTGGAAGCCAATCTTTAAAGCTTGAGGCTGAAGTCTTGGAGAACAGGCATGATCTCTGATGATATTTGTCTCTACACTTCTGTCACAGACAGAATATTAGGCTGAATATATCTCCGACTTGACTCACTGTGACAATTCAGTAATGAAGTCTCTGCAAGGAGACACCTGAAATAACACTTTG
The DNA here is from genome assembly GCA_004027655.1 of Graphiurus murinus. NCBI lineage: Eukaryota > Metazoa > Chordata > Mammalia > Rodentia > Gliridae > Graphiurus > Graphiurus murinus. The sequence continues at coordinate 114,070 of PVLC010000660.1, read as the reverse complement.
GACCAGGGAGGGCCAGTGCAGGGCACCTGTGCCATCACTCTCCCTGACAGGCTCATGGCAGACATCACTAATCCATCACTAGTGCATCAAACACCATTTCCCACTGAGCTCCGTTACAGCTCCAGCCTCTGCCCCAGCATAGCAATTGCTTGACCCTCCCTGATAAAACCCACCCCTTTACTCAAGATGAAAAAGAGGCCCAACGTGTAGAAGTTATTTCCCTTTAAAAGTAATATCCCTTTAAAATCTCCAGAAATCCAGTCAGTGTGAGAATCAATAAAATGCAGGTCCAATCTAACACCGTGCCCCTAGCCCAGGTGATAATACAGTTTCTTCTCTCCTTTTGTATTCATAAGTCTGGTGTTCACTTTACAAAGTAGAAATCAGGACTTGGGAAAAAATGATGCATGAGAGTCGGGAAGAAGAGGAGGAGGAAGAGGATGTGCCAGAAGATGGGGTAGGAGGAGGAAGCAGTGGGAGAGAAAGACATTCATGTGTGCATTGAATTTGACATTTTACAAATACTTTTATGTCTGTTATCTTTAATTCTCACTGTATCTCCAGCTGCATAGTAAAAAAAATAAGGCTAAGGAGGTAAAGTGACTTGACTAAATTACACTACTCCTAAATGGTGGAGCTAAGACTCAAGTGGGGTTCATTTGGGAGCGCATCTCTCTCCTTTATGTGTCAGACATACAATCTCCCATGTGGATCGGTAAGGAAATTCAGTTCAATCATACCTCATCTCCTGTTAGTGTAACCAGTCCCCTTTTCCAAGCCACTTATTCCCCAGTTGGGCTGCCCAAAGAATGAACACATATCTGTTGATGGACTAGCAGAGGACATCATTTGTTGGCAGCTGAAGCCAGCACTTGGGTACCAGATGTCCACCATCTCCCAGGCCAGATCCCTGTCCCTCTCCAATGGTGATACTGGTGCCTCTGGAAATAACCTAATTAACTGACTGTCTGTTATTGATTCACCCAACAAATATTTATTGAGTGTTTACTATGTTCTGGGCACCAGGCCAGGCCCTGGGGACACAAACAAGAAGTTCATGAAGCTTGCATTATAAGAGAGAGAATAAATAATGAACATGTTCATAAATAAATGAGGAAAATATCTCCATTTATCAATAGTGATAAATGTGATAGTCAGTGTTATCTGACAAAAAGGAGCTGGGGGATTGAGTTGCACATGTCAATTTCAGACCTTCTTGAGGAGATGATCTTTAAGCAAAATTGCTAAGAATGGAGAGGAGGCATCCATGTAAAGAGAAGACAGAGCATCCCAAGTGTATGGGATGGCATGTACAGAGGCTCAGCGCAGCAAAACTTGAGTTCAGGGAGCAGAAGGCCAGCAGGAAGTTGGGGCAAGCATTGTTATCCCACTAGAAAGATGAGAAAAAAAAACTAAAGCCCGAAACTTATAGCAACTTGTCTATCTCACAGACATTTCTGAATGAAATAAATTAAATGGATTGTGTCATTGTAAACAGTTTCCCAAGAACTTTTTCACAGAGCTGCCTCTCTGCAGCTCCATATTCTCTCTTCACTCTGCTCATTCTCCTCTGAGGGTCCTTATTTTCCCATAGTGACCTCACAGTATCTCTTTCACAACTGACTGCAGGGTCACCAGCCAAAGACCATCACCTGAGCTGAGGTGGTCTGCAATGAAGGAGAAGAGACACTTTCTGCACAGGGGAGCTCCTCTTTGCTCACAGATGAGCTTCTTTGCCAGGAACAACAACGGAGGAGGAAGTAGCATGTAGATTGACATAATAAACTAGGCAGGTGACTGATTTCCTTTTTCCAAAAGCAACAGCTAAGCTCAAGAATTGGGAGATGATTCCAGCTTGGCATGTCTGTAGATCAGGGGAGGGATCCTCTGGGTTTCTTCATTTCAGTTCATGCAATTATTTTTTTCTGGGCAATTATTTTATTCTTTGTTTTGGGTCCATCTCTAACCTCCAGAAAAATGTCTGTATTCAGTAGGTACCTGTTATAGTTTGGAATTAAAATGTCCCCCAGACCTCATGTGGTAGCAAGGCAGCCATGTTGGCGGTGGGTCTTGGTTGCTGGGGGCATGGCTAGAGACAGGGTTTTTCTGGGCTAGCGGCTGCAGCTTCTGCTTTTTTATTTCTCCCCTGACACCATAAACTGATAACAAGTTCTCTCCTTCTCTCTACTTTCTGCCATTATACCCTGAGGACCTACAGCCCCAGCTCCTTCTTGGAAGTTGGTGTAAGATGGACTGAAATCTCCAGGACCATGATCAAACAAACCTTCAGGCTGGGCATAGTGGTGCACACTTGTAATCCCAGCATTTGGGAGGCTGAGACCGGAGGATCCGGGTTCGCAGCCAGCCTCAGCTACCTAGTGAGGCACTCTGCAACTTAGTGAGACCCTGTTTCAAAATGAAGAATAAAAAATAGGGCTGGGGATATAGCTCGGAGGTAGAATGCCCCTGAGTTCAGGCCCCAGTACTGAAAAAAAAAAAAAAAAAACTTCCTTTCTCTAAGTTCCGTGTGTTGGATGTTTGGATGTTTGGGTCACAAAAGTGAGGTGCTGACTGAAACGGCACCTAATAAATAGTAGAACAAATGAGCATGTTAAACACAGAAATTGAAGGGTGCAAACACATATAAGTCTGTATTAGTTGTGACTCAACAGAGGAACTGAATCTATAGGATACATATAGGAGGGGACTTATTATGATGAATTAGTCCACATGGCTATGGGGGATGAGAAGCCCCAGAATCTGCTCTCTGAAATCTGGAGACCAGGAAAGCAAAGTAGTCGTTCCAGCCCAAGTACAAAGGCCTGAGATCTAGGGGAAATACAGTGGTGTAAAGCCCAGTCCAAGGGCCAGAGAAGACCTATGTCCTAGCTCAGCGGGCAGGCGGGCAGCAAAAGAGGCGAATCCCTCTTTCCTCTGCTTTTTGTTCTAAGGTCCTCACAACTTCATCTGGGCACCCTTGATTGTTCACACATGGAACTAACCATCACAAAGCCCATCCATTCATTTATTTATTCAGCTATTCACCAACAAACTCTCCATGCCTGATACACCTAGAACTCTTCTAGATGAGACATGGGAGAGGGTAAAAGATGATGACGAAGACATGCTCATTCATTGATTCAACTTACGCTGGAAATGTGGATTAACATTTCATAGCACTTTGCAGCTATATGACTTCATTTTATAGTAGACATTTAATACTTCGATTCTTGGAGCCAATTCTGAGATCAAATCAAGGTTGACCATCAGTCTAACCTTGAGCTAGTTATGTAATCTCTCAGTTCTCCATCAGAAAAAATGGGAATAGTACTACATTTCTTGTGTGTTATTGTTGGTCTTGATGCAACATGTGAAATGGGCTTAGTAGCAATCCTAGCATATGGTAAGTGTTCAATAAATGATAGCTATTCTCATTATTCTAATGCATGGCTAATTATCCCAAGGATCCAGAACTAAGCTTGATTCTCTACCATTCATGGCAACAATGTCCCTATTGTATGCCCTCTGGTGTCAAATAGAGTATTGGGGTGGTTTATTAGACACTACAGTAGGAAGTTTCTCAGTGGACACTCTCTTTCCAGATGGAGTCACTGGTAAATCATTTATCTAAAGTCAATAGTCTTGGTAGAGCTGCAGTTTCTTGCATTATTGGGTTCTTATTATATGTCCTACAAGGTGCTCCATTCCAAAGATGTGAAATTCAATAGCCCAGGCCCTGCCCTTGAGGACACTCAGTCTAGAGAAGTATGAGAAATTAGGACAGAGGAATATCCCTGAGAAGAAAGACTCATGAAGAACATGAATACAGTCTTCACATGTATATAAAGCACCATCCTCTGAAAAAAAGAAGGTGAAGTAATAAAATAACACAGAACAGGGACCTTAGAACCAGGCAAACCAAGGTTCAAATTCTACCTCTTCTATCCTCAAGACCTGGGCCACTCAGTGTCTCCAAATCTCAGTTTTCTCATCTCTAACACAGGCACAATAGCATAGGCTGCTCACAGCTAATCAGGAATGGGCTGCATTCTTAGTCCTGCCCATTCTTGGGGAATGTAAGTCAACATGAGACTAAGACATAGATTGCATGATGCCAACAAATCTAAAAGTCTTGTTTCTTTTATTTATTGGAGGGAGGTGATATGGGAGATTAAGCCCAGGGGCATTCTACCTCTGAGCCACACCCTCAGCCTTATTTTATTTTTTGTTTCGAAACAAAACAGGTTTTGTTTGCTAGGTTGCTGAGAGTCTCGCTAAATTGCTGAGACCTGCGCTCCTCCTGTCTCAGCCTCCCAAGTACTGGAATTATAGGCCTGCACTACCGTGCCTGACTCTAATGGTCTTGTTTCTTTCTGTATTCCTTAAGTCTAGCTCATATCTTGGGTACTGCATGGGTGGGGAAGGATGGAACAGGGAGAGGCATCTTGAGCAGGGGGAGAGCACCAAAAAAAATTATGCAGACACAAAACAATGAAATATATTTTAAAAATTGGGAATAACTAGTAAGTGTAGCTGTACCTAGAAAGGTGTATGATAGAGTGGGTGGGCAGAGAGGCTGACAGTGGAAGGTGAATGCAGGAACCTGTGGGCCATACTGAGGGCCTACACTTCCCATCTAGTTCCTTACCTTGAACTCAGTCAAGTTGGTTCACTCCTACATTTCTCACTAAGGGGTGGGGGAAGGCACTGAATTGTTTAACCAAAGGTTATAGATAAATATCTATATGACCAACTTCTCTTTGCTTCTTCTATTTGAAAGTTGAGAAGCTGAAAGAACCGATTTCCCACCTGCCTGAATAGCTATAGATACAGTTCTGGTCAGTGAGATGTAGCAGAGGCCCCTGGAGATTTTTCTCCTTTAGGAGATGTGTGTATACGTGTGTGTGTGTGTGTGTGTGTGTGTGTGTGTGTGTTGCCCTTGTCCCCTTCTTTCCTACTAGAAAACTCTTGGGTATGCAACAGACACTGGCACTCTGGGGTGCCAAGCATGTGGGCATCATCCTACGTGCTGAGGAAGGCAGGGCATTTGGTCCATTTGACAAATAATCCTTTATTTGTTTACATGACTATCAAAGTTTTCTATTACTTGTAGCCAAAAGCAATCCTAGTCCATACTACCTGTTAGACATACTACCTGGGTACCTATCCATCCTCCTGTGGGTAGACCTTCTCCAAGTTCTGCCCTTCTTCTCCTTAGATCGGTCTTCCAGATGTTTCCAACTGGAGTCATCAAGATGCACCCCCTAACCCCACGAGTTTTAGATGTTTCTTCCAAACTGTGATCCGGGCCTCATGATCAAGATATTTTCTTTCTTTATCAGGGTGAGACTCAAATTAGACATGACTTATAAATTGATGCGGTCTTTGTTTTGTGGTTTTGAGGAATGCTGTTTGGGATCTCCAGCGTCCTGACTTTTCTGTCTGCCACGTTGAAAACATCACAACTCCTGGGATACCAGGCTTAGAAAGGGCCTTTCAGGGGATTGTGCTGTAGCAAGAGCAAATCTCAATATGTTTATCCTTATGCTTTTTCTTCCCTGCATTGCCTGGAGAATAATTAGGATTATGATGATCTTTTTACTGTATTCTTTTTAACTTCCACAATAAGTGCTTTCAAAGCAAAGAGAAGAACCAAGGGAAGCTGACACAAAGCTTATGCCATAGCTAGTGACAGACCAGGAAAGGAACGGTGAGAACCAGATGGCCCTGTCACCAGGGAGATCAGGAAAGATCCCTGGTGTCAGGAAAAATTGACAGAACTTGGAAATGAACAAATTCAAGTGCAGAGCTTCTCTTCAGTGGAATTCAGGTATTGCCTCCTGGATCTCCAGGGATTACCTGCTCCTACCAAGATGAGCCCCTTTGATAGATATCAGTCAACTCAGCTATTTACAGCTTCGTAGGGGTAGCTGTTATAGAAAGCTCCTGGTAATGTAAATGACTCTTGTCCGTGGCAATGAAAATGAGTTTTATCTGGTAGAGATACAATCGACTTCCATCCTATAGTAAAAAGAATAACCCCAACCATTACATTTTATTATCCAAAAGTAGTGGTTGTCAAGTGGCATTTGGGTACATCTGGGGATCACCCAAGAGGCTTGCAGAGAGTCTCTTAGTATGGCTTTATTTGCCTTTTTTGTTCTCATTTTTTCACAAGTGTATAGTGACATTTTCCAAAGGCTAGATGACTTGGGATGCTGCTCCCGTTGCTTTGATGGCTAATGGGTTGTGTGCTTGAAATTTTTTGAATCTGAAGTCTTTCTCAGTTTTAATATCTTGTATGGCAAACATTGATAAGTAGAACGTGCATACACAGAAGCTCTTTAAGACCCTCAATAATTTTTAAGAATATAAAGAGATCCTGAGTTCGAGAACCACCACCCTATAGGATATTAACTAATTTAGCCAATTACCATCTATCAGGACATTCATCCCAGTATCCCTGATACTGTGTGTGTGTGTGAGTGTGTGTTTGTGTGTGAGTGTGTGTTTGTGTGTGTGTGTGTGTATCTTTGGAACTGGCTTTAACATTATATTGAGCCCTTCATTGATTAATGAGTTAAGTAAAATCTCTATTTGTTTCTTATCTGTGTAAGTGTCTCATTTTTAACTTGGTGGGAGATGATGCTTAAATGCTGGGTTTGGAGTAGAAAAGAGAGAGGTGAGATGTGGCTGAGAAGGCCAAGGTACCTCGACAGTGCAGAAGGCACTGACAGGAGTCACCATGCCCTCCTTCAGCTCCACAACACAGAGGCCCTGGGGAGGGGGCGTCATCGACACCCCATTAATCCCTCACCATCAACCAAGGACAGCACAGCATCAGTCCCGAGCTGTCCAACAGTAGAAGCCCAGCCCACTCCCGGAGGCTTTGCTGAGTTCCCGGGACTTCCCTACATGGAAACCCCTCTTTTCAATGGCCGTGGGTTTTTGTAAGCCCGTCCAAATCCAAAAGTGAGGCACCTGGTACTCAGATGAGTAGCAGACGTGTAGAAGGGAAAGTCTACTCCTAGTCTAGGGAAGGGCTAGGCAATGTCACAACATCCTGTTTCATGTCCCGCCCCTAGAAGGTCAGGCACCTGTCCAAGGTAACACAGACTGTGAAAGGAGGAGTCAGGGCAGAATGCAAGACCCCCATCTCCCAGCCTGGGGCTCTTGCTATTACTTTCTACTGCCCCGTTATGTTGACAAATCCTACTAATGCCTGTGCTCTACCTTCCTAGAAATCCACGGAGAGTAGCCGTGGGACCCCATCCTGGCTCTGCTCTCTCAGACCAGCTCCTGTCCTCACAGAGCCTCAGTTTCTGACCTTGGTTGTGGAGCTAAGAAGAATAAAATAAACCATCCAGCTGTTGGGCCCACAGGGGTGCCGAACAAATATTTGCTAACTCAGAATCCTTTTCTCTTTAATCCCTGCTTATTTCTCTCCAAACTGAATGAAATCCAAGGGCTCCTGTGGAGCAAAGAGAGGGGTGGGGAGCAAGGATGATCAAGAAGGCAAGAGGGAGTGGCTAAGACCCCTCCCAGTCAAATGGAGATGGCTCCATAGGACACTTCTTAAAGTAATTTCTTTAAGCACGCACACGTGTGTCTCTGTGTGTGTGTGTATGTGTGTGTGTATGTGTGTGTGTGTGTGTGTATGTGTGTGTGTGTGTGTGTAAGAGAGAGAATTATGATATCCTCTTAGGGTAGCAGATACAGTATGCATTAGTCAGCTTATTTTGGCTCATGGTTTTAAGGTTCCGTCCATGGTCAGCCTGCTCTAAGGCAGAAACATGGCAGCAGGGCATGGCAGAAGGTAGCTGTTCTGTTTATGATAGCTGGGAAGCAGAGTGAGGCAGGAAGGGACCAGAAACAGATACAGTCCAAGGCCAGGCACCCAGTGGCCTACTTCCTCCAGCCAAATCTTACCTGCCTAAGTCACTACCCAGTAGTCCAAATTCTTAATCCCTCAAATGGATGAGTCCACTGATGAGGTTAGAGTTCTTGTGATTCAATTATTCCACTTCTGAATACTGGCACATTGTCAACACACAAGCTTTTCTGAGCAGGGTGTTCTGTATCTGACCCATAACACAATATTATAAATGCAGAAGCGTTCCTGTAGGCCCCTTCCCTCTGGATGTCAGGAGGGGGAAGTCTTGCCTGCGGTCTCAGCCTATGTCTCTCCTTTACTGGTGAGAATCTAGGATAATGGGTAAAGCAGAGAGAATACTGATACCATCTGAGAAACGGAAATAATCTACATCCGCAATCAGCAAACCATGGCCCGTGGTCCAGACTCAGCTTTCCACCTGGTTTTGGTACAGCCCGGGATCTAAGAATGATTTTGAACTTTTTAAGGAGCTGAAACAAAATCAAAACAATATTTCATGATGTGAAAATTCTGTAAAATTTACATATCAGTGTACACAGGTAAAGTTTTATTGGAATGTACCAATCTCCAATAAACCAAAAGAGAGGAAATATAGAAGACAGGCAGGCTGGGTATCAAAGAAAGTTGGTGGGTTCTGTGGGAGCTGAGGAGGAGGCCAGATGTTTGGGGGTGAGGGGATGCAGCTGCCTTCTCTATGAAGATATTGAAAAGAGCAGTTTGGGAGCAAGATGATTAAAAATGGTCTTCACCGAAGTCTCAAATGTTTTGTTTTTATGGATGCAAACGTATGCAGTAAAAAGATAATAAAAAAAAAAACCTATGGGAGTAATACCCACCAAGCTAAAGACAACGATTCCCTCTAGGGAGGAAAGGGGAAGGGGAGATAAAGCTGTATCTCTAATATTTGGGACCTTTAAAATTAAAATACTTATATATCTGGAGAAAATAAGCTGATAAGAAATGAAAGAGAAAAAGATTAGTCAGTGATATGAAAAAAAAAAAAAACTGACAATTGATTTTTTTTTTCTTTTTCTTATAGTTCACCCTAGTGTACGGGACCAGGAATAAGAAAAAAGAAGCAAGAGATTCTCAACTACAGCCTGGTCTCTGCAACCATGTTGTTGTTGTTACTGTAGTGTGTACTATGGTTTGGGTTTATAATGCCCCCCAAAAAGCTCATGCATCGAAAGCACGGTTCCCAACATGAGAGGTTCAGAGGAGGGGCCCTGGCTGGAGGAGTCGGGTCATGGGGAGCACAGTCTTGGGGACCATATGTCTCCCCAGCCCCGTCCTCTTGCCCTCTCTGCTTCTGACCACAATGAGCTGAATAATTATCCTCCACCATGCCCTGCTGCTATAATTTCTTTTTTTTTTTCACTTTTCACTCTGAAATTATTTTTTTTAATTGGTGCATTGTAATCATACATCTTTGTTAGGTACAAGCTGGTAAAGGCATACATGCACACATTTCTCATTTAACCCTTCCTAATTCCAGCCCCACTCCCTCGCCCTCCCTCCTTCTCAGGTTCAGTTTAGTGATTGACTTTGATACGTTTGTGAAAGTACATCATGTGGTTTTCTGCCTTGAAGCTGGCCAACTATGAACTGAACCCCCAAAACTGTGAGCCCAAATTAACTTTTGTTCCTCTACATTGTCTTCTCGGGTGTTTTGGAAACCGTCATGGAAATGCTGACTAATACTGTATGTATTCCTATTCTGCAATAAATCTAAGACATAAACTTTTTTCCACATTTTAATGACTCTGAAATAGAGATGCATTTTACAACTGATGATAGAACATAGTTGAACTGGCAGCACTTTTTCTTTCTTGAGGCAACAAAAAAATAATGGTTTATCTTATAACCAGTGATATCTGGGATCTGCTTTCAAAGGGACAGACAGAGAATAGATTCTCTTCTTTAGCATTCCTCTGAGAGACCAAGAGAGAAATGAAGTGCTATTAATTCTGGTTGAATGAGGGAGTTTCTTTGTGTGAGACCCTGTTGAGACTGGACAATATGCAGCCCCAGCATTTATCTGCATTTGATTACCTTATGGGAGGAGGAAACGAGAGAGTTTGAGTCACACGCACTGTTGTTTATGACTATCTCTTCTTAGAAAACGGAGATTATAAAGACCGTTTTGGGTTTCTTTGATTTAGGAGATGTGATGAATCAGAGAAAACTTCGTGCTGGTCAGCAGAACCTGACCTGGAAAAAAAATTTGTCCTAATTCCTAAGTGTTATTAAACTTTGTCTCCCAGAGTAAACTAAAGTACAAAGTCAATAGTAATTAAGCCCTCTTTCCTCTGTGCTGGTCTTAGAAGTAAGGGATTTTATAAGAAGCAAGCCCCTACTTCCTGATATAACCATCTCAAGGGAGAGAAAGAGAGAGAGAAAATCTATTGAATGAAACTAGGGGCAGAGGAGGGGAAGGTTTGTGAGAGGTTTAAGCTGTGCTTAGAAACCATGGCTGCAGACAGATACACAAAATCTGTCCTGTTCAGATCAAACTCTAAGACTCAATTCTTTTTTTTTTTTTTTTTTTCAATAATGAAGATTGAATCCAGGGGCATTCTACCTCTGAGCTACACCCCCAGCCCTATTTTTTATTCTTTATTTTGAAACAGGGTCTCACTAAGTTGCAGAGGACCTCACTAAGTAGCTGAGGCTGGCCACAAACCTGCGATCCTCCTGTCTCAGCCTCCCAAGTACTGGGATTACAAGCATGTGCCACCATGCCCGGCTTTAAGATTCAATTCTTGCTTCTTCCACCTACCATGCAGGAGCTGTGGAACTTAAAAGGATCAGGTATGGTTGTAATGAGCTATTAATGTGACATCTGCCATCAGCTATACCCATGTCAGGAAGGATAAGATTCAAACCTAAAAGTCTGCCCTAAAGTTAGAAATGCAAAACCTGATGGGGCAGGTAACTGCCACAAACCAGATAAGGAGGTATTATTCCCCTTGCCTAAGTATGTAAGAATGTTGAGTGAGGAAGCCCTCTGAGTAATCTATGGATCCACTCGTCTGACAGATTTCTTTTTAAGTACCTACTATGCTGCAGGTACTAGTAGATACCCGATCAGTGGTAATTTTCCTTGTGGTTCCTATATTCTTCCAACTTAAACACCACATAAACTACCTTTCCTAATTCTCTATTACTATTACTAAATAGTAGAGCTGGAATTTGAATGCCCAAGTGTCAAGATTCATAGCCTACGTTCTTTTTTTTTTTTTTTCCTTGCAGAACTGGGGATTGAACCCAGGGGCTTTTTACTTCCAAGCTATACTCCCAGCCCTATTTTTAATTATTTGTTTTTGAAACAGGGTCTCACTAAGATCCAGAGGGCCTCACTAAGTAGCTGAGGCTGGCAGCGAAGCTCTGATCCTCCTGTCTCAACCTCTCAAGTACTAGGATTACAAGCATGGGCCACCACGCCTGGCTTGCCTATGTTCTTAACTACTGTATTCTATCACCTCTCCTGATGAAAGTGAAAATTGGTGTTCCTGAAAATTTGTCTGCTCTTAGAAGTTATTCTTAAGTGACAGACAAAAGCCTGGGTTTGAGGTCAACAGGGGTTAGAATTCCTGTCTCTGATCTCCATAAAGTCAGAGACCAGCTTGGTTTGGGACTATTATAGTCTATAGGACCAAGCCCAGCACATAGTAGGTAACCACTAAATATTTGTTGACTGAAGGAGTGTTCACTTACCAGTGATGGGACCTTGAAAGAATCACATAATCTTCAAAGTCTTAGTCCACTTTTGCTACAATAACAGAGTATCTTACACTGGGTGATTAATAAACAATAGAAGTTTATGCTCACCATTCTGGAGACCAGAAAGTCCAAGGTCAAGGCACCGGGAGAGTCAGACTGGTAGAGAAGAATCTCTCTGCATCAAAGATGGCTCCTTCCTGCTGCATCCTCAGAGAGTGGAATGAGCAGAAGGGACTAAAATATTCCCGTGGGCCTCTTTTCTAAAGGCATAGTCCCTATCATGGGAGTTTGGCCCTCAAGACCTAACCACCTCCTAAAATCCCCACCTGTTAGTATGGCAGAGTTGATGAGTTGATGATTACGTTTCCATTATGAATATGGAGGGGACACATATATTCAAGCCTTAGCACTCGGGTACCTATTATGTTCCCCCTTACAGAATCCAGTAAGGAGGATTAAACAAGGTTGGGAATTTCAAACACATAACACAGTGCCCAACACATCATAAGCACTCGTAAAGAAGTCTCACACCTCTCACCCCATTGTGTCGTCTTTGGAGAAAAGGAGAGCAGTAAAACACCACGTCCCTGAGGGCCCCTTTCTGTTCCCAAGAAGCTAGCCAAGTCAAGGGAACAAAGGGAGTGGGCACAAGCTGGACTGTCCCGATGAGTATTACCTTGAAGAGCACTGACTGTCTCTCTCATGCATACTTGAAATTAGGGCAAGTTAGTGTCATCTGTAGAAAGCTGATTCCTTGCACATTTGCCAAATTCCTTGGGATGCTGGTCGTGCAGTGGGACAAAGTGAGCTAATGATGTCACTGCATCTGTAGCCTAACCTATAAACCCCCTCCCTGCAGTAACAGGTGTTGAACAGGACACTATGGGGAGGAGAAGGGCTACTTGTCCCACTGGCCACCACGGGGCTTTCTGGGGTGGTGCTGTGAGGGACAGGGGTGCTACTTGTTCAGTCTGTCACCACTAGATCTTCCCTATACACAGTTTTCAGTCATTCCTATGGCTTGCATGCTGTTTCCAGGTACGTTCTTTGGTCTCTCGCCAACCTACCCCCCTCCCCTAACACAACTGAGCAGTGGATCAGACATGACACACATCCGGGGCCATGGGCATTTGCTTGTAAGGAACATGGAGCTTGTCTTGGAATCACACACACACACACACACACACACACACACACACACACAGACACACACACTTCCACAGCATGGCCTCCCCTAGACTGCAAAAGGAGGCCAGCCTGGTCAGTGGAGCTGACAGCCCCCCTCTCCAGTACCTGGGACTACCTGCCACACCTGCTGGCCCTTGGTGTCTAATTCGAAAATTGACTGAATCCAACCCAGTGGCCTTGGGGCCTCAGCAAGAATGGCCACCCTCAGAGATGGCACCACCAGAGAGTTCCGCTGCCTGGTCCCAGACTCAGATCTCCATCTTGATAACCATATCGACCACCTTGTTAAAAGGAATAGGCGACCTTTGACTCTGGGTGCAAAACAAATCATTGCCTATTTGTGTCTTTCAGGTGTCCTTTCCTTGCCAGGCCCGGCCATGCACCCCTGCAGCCAGGCTTCCACCAGCAGCAGGCTGACAGCTCTTTCCATGGTTATCCTGAGGGAAGCCTGCTCTGAACAGACAGGGAAAGGTGGGTAGGATAAGCCAGAAGGGAAGCTGGAGCCAGGAAGGGAGTCTGGGCTCAGGGTTAGAATGCTCATCCTGAGCCTGATATCAACCCAAAAAGAAGAGGAAACCCCGAGAATGGGCACCATCATTTATAATCAGCACTTTCTCTTCAGTTGGAAACTGGCCTTCAAAACCAAGAGTGACTTGGCCAAGGAGTGAGATAAAATTCCTGGAAGAGCCCTGCCTGGCTCCTAAAGCAACGCCTTCCCGATACAGATCCATCTTTGCCCGTCCACATGTGCACATGTGTGATGAGTCCCCCAGGTACCAGCATGGATAGCCAAATATTTTGAGTTCCAGAAGCAAAGCTCGGTGTCCTCTACAAAGCTGGGCAAATGCACATTCTCCCTGCACTGTCTCGAAGAAACATGAAGAGGACGGACGGCTGCCTGACCCGGTCATGCAGCTTTAATTATCCACTCTCGGCATCGCTAGAACTCTAAGCACTGAGTGACACTGAATGGGTGGAGAGACAACCAGTGCACGGGCAGAAGGATCCATTCTTTCCAATGCATCCTCTACGGTTTTAAAAGTAGATAAGGGTGATTGCCTAGCTTGGGCAAGGCCCTGGGTTCAATCCCGAGTTCTGAAAAAGAAAAATAGATGGGAGTTTCCAAGCGCGGGGTTCCCCCCACCCCAGGGAAGCATACACAGACCTCCCCCGAGGACGTTTCCATCAGAGCTGAGCAAGAGGCCATGGGCTCCTGTCAATGTCTGCAACCTCAAAACCACTGTGTCAGCTTCCAAAAATCTTGTCACGGTGGGCAAACTAGCAAACAAGGTGCAAGGCCTGTTTGGTTAGGACCACAAGCTCTCGAGCCCGGCTGATCCTTACCAGGGACAAGTCATTTAACCACTTCTTGGCTGATCTAGACACAAAAACAGCACGCTTTTCAGAGGAGTAATTTTAGGGAAGGAGACTAAATTAGTAACTAGAATAAAGCATTGGGAACTGCCTTAGCCTGACCTAAAACACCCCAGGCACTGAGGAAGGAATGAAGTGTCACCTGCACGGAAACCAGGACACTTTTTTTAATTATTTTATTATGGCATTGAGATGATACATCATAGTGAGGTTTAATGTGATAAAAAAAAAAAATGCAGGCACACAGCTCTTGGTACATCTCCTCCCCCACCCCACCCCATCCCATCCCACTCCCAGGACACTTACAATGGCCACAGCACGTGATGAGGGACAATGTAGAAAGGGTTTGGGATTCTGCAATTCTGACTAACAGCAAACTCCCCACGGCAAAGGCAAAGGACCGATTTGTTATTTATGTCCCCCCAAACCCCCAGGGAGGTGCATCCTGGTGACCCTGAGGTCTTCTGCTCCTGCTGATCAAGAGCGTCCTGCCTCCTTCCTAGGATGGGCCTCCTGAGCAGGTGTCCATACTTGCCAAAGGGAAGGAGAGAGACCCAAGGCCCCAGAAGGATGTTCCTCCCGGGAGAAGACAGCAGGTTGGAAATATTGGATCTGGAGTGAGACTCTGTCAACCTGGAAACTCACTTAACTTCTCAGTGCTTCAGTTTCCTCCTTGGTAAATGGAGAACCTACCCTTGCCTCTTTGGGTCATGGAGGACCAAAAGTGGATTCATTCACACAGGCACCTGGAATGCTGCCTCGTCCATGGCGAGGGTTCCCTGGGGGCCTGGAATTCCATGCATGTGCTTCACCTTGAGGGACCCCAAAGCCCTTCCAGAGCCCGCACACAGCGGGTTCCCCCAGCTTTGCAGTATCCCTCCTCCGCATTGCCGTCGTATCTCAAGTGTAGAAGCGTCTTCTAAAGCGATGGGGTACCAGGCTAGGAGAGCGATGTGGAGGGAGATACCATGAAAGGTGTGCTCCCCACCCCTGCTCAGCCCATTCCCCTGATGAAGTATCTTTCCCAACCAGCCACAGTGGGCCTGCACCAGAACCAGGAAAAAATAACATAAAACAAAACAGTCCATAATTAGAATGGCAATAAAAGCTGGGGGGAGGAGAGAGGCAGTGAACTCTATTAATAGTGCTAATAAATGTTCCGGATGATTCTGCTGTGTTCTGAACCTGCCCGTGGGAGGTGTTGCTTACGCTCATTTGCATATTAATTTGGAAGGAAAATGCCGGGCTCTTTCCGCTGGGATAAATCAATTCCAGTGGAAGTTCTCAGATAGGGAGCTGCTAATTCTTCTTTCCTTTTCCTCCCAGCAGGAAGACACCCATTTGCTGCCAGGAAAATATTTTTTAAGAGCTACCATGGTGTGAAAAAAAAAAACTAGGCCAGAAAACTACAGGCAAAGTGTAGACCCCGCCGATGGTCAGAGCCATGCCGGGATGGGCTGAGGAAGGCCCCACTTAGCGGGGACTCAGGGGGAGCCAGCCAGACCCCAGGATCCTCTGGAGCAACACCACAGGAACAAGGATAGCAGTAGGTTCACCTTGGATACCTAGTGTTTATTGATTGGTACTGCCTAGTAATGGAACATGAGGTTGAGAAGGACCCAGGGCCAGATTCAGGGTGGAGTGCTGTGATTGATTATTGATGTCTGCTGTGGGAGACGGTATGGTGGGAGCAATGTCTGCCATGCTGCCCTAAGGAGAGTCACAGTTCATAATCTGGGACAGGGTGTTACAGGCCATTCGAGGCACGCAGAGTAGAGACTGGAACACACCTTCGGAGCAGCCAGGCAGCTAAGAGACAGCCCAAAGAATGTGGTGAAAGAAGGCGTAATTGAATGGCCATCTTTTTTGAGCATCTATTATGTTTTGAGCACTGTTGGATCTGGAGAACACAGAGGTGACTAAAATAATGCTTTATTTCAAGAAATTTAATCTAATGAAGGAGACAGCCGTGTAAACAGGGCTTGTGATACAACAAGACATCACTCCTCTGCTGCTTCTAATTCTGGGCTGCCCCTTTCCGCATCCCGCCAGAAGCTCCTATTTTTCCACATCTCCTGTTGTTTAATAACATTCCCCAAAGCTTCCTCCCTGGACCAGTTAGCTCCTCTCTGCACTGTACATATTCACAGGGGAATCTCTTTCCCTACCCAGTTAACTTCCTCCTCTGTACAAATGGCTCCCAAATGTGGGTTTTAACCCACAGTTTTTCTCCACAACACCATTCTCAGATGCACCCTGGTCACCTCCACTATCCCAGTGCCATGCTATAGATGGAGAAACTGAGGCTCAGAGGGACTCAGTAACTTCACCAAGGCCACACAGCTAGCAAGTGGCAGAGTGAAGATTAGACCCCAGGTCTGTGAGACCCAGAGCCTGCACCCCGGACCCCCCATTCTGCTGAGAGCTGACATTGCCTATGACAGCATCGCAATGGACCCCAGCAGACCTCGCTCACAGAAAAGATGCCTGCAAGCACACAGGACACTTGTTCCTCCCATCTCCCTTGACCACAGCCTAGGCTGCTTATAAAGGGGTGTGGACTGTCCTGGTGGCTGAGGGGACAGGATGAACTGGGGGGGGGCTGTGAATAGAGGAAGGAGTTAGAGCTCAGTGACGTTGAGTAAAGGCAGGTTCTTCAGAGACGCTGATTCTTGTGATGTGACATCGTTTATTCTTGCACATCATGAAGTCAGCAGTGTTGACTTTTCCAGTGACTCGGGCACTCAAAGAAGAGTCCTAGGAACCTTATTTCCTTGCAGAAGGAAAGCAGAGGCTTAGAGAGGGTGAAACCTTTCCCAGGCATGCACAGCCCAGAGCAGAGGCGGGACCAAGACTTCAGCTTGCAGGCTTCTGGCCGCAGGTGTTTCTTTTCAGTACCAAAATCCTCCTGCAAACGTAGGTGAAAAGTAATTAGTAAGCATAGAAATAGAGAAAAATAGACATCAGCAAAAAGATCTTGCACGTAAAAACATGCACTTTCTTTAAAGGATTCAGTTGTTAAAGAACATCCAGGGTGCTTTGCGCTCAATGCTACAGGTTAGAAAAGGACGGTGGGCCCTGGGCAGCTGGGGTCCTGGGCCATCGCTTATGGCCCACCCTCCAGGCTGCGTTGAGTGAACTCCCAGCAATGCTTCACCAGAGAAGGGAGAGACCTGTCCATCACCAGCCCTGGAGGTCCTCCTTGACTGCCCCCAGGTCCACCATTGCAGCTCTGTCCTTCCAGGCATCCTCCTCCCTGTGTCCTTGGAGCATCCCCACGCAGGAACAGGGTGTGGCATCAGGGCCAAGGGCGAGGTGTTGGAATCTGATGGCCCATGTCCCAATCCCAGCTCTGGCTCCTACTGGTGGGAGGCCGTGTGCCATGCACCTCCTCGTGCCTGGTTCCCCTTACCCCCAACAAGGAGAAAGCAGCAGCGCCTACCCATAGAGCCTTCCAGAGGATTTCGTGAGTTGAGCAATGGCTTAGGATGGTGCCTGCCCGACATAGAGTAAGACTTAGCCCTTGTTCTGTTCCTAGTTGCTTCTTTCTGTCTCCCCACTAACTACCGGGGCGGGATTGTTTCATTCACCACTGAATCCTCAGCATCTAGAAGCATTTCTGGCTCTGACCAGAGGTCAACTCACAGAATATTTGATTCACACGAGTTCTCCCTGGCACAAAACCAGGTCAAGGTGAAAGAATTCAGCAGACACAGAGGGGAGGCCTCTACAACCAAGAGATGTGACCAGATTGTCAAAATGCAGAGACCAGTGAGCCCAAGAGGTCAGGCTGGGGGAAGGCTGAGCAGGCCTGCACCCTTGGAGCTGCCTCCTCCCCTGGGAAATGAGAGTTCTCATCTAGCAGGTACGTGAGAGTAAAGCAGGAGAGAGATCACAGGTACGCGTGTCTGCAGGTACTCGGTGAACGCCAGGCTCCTTCTCCTGTGCCCAGGCGGTCTGCACAGCCTGCTCTCACCCGAGCCCCCCGCAGGTCCTCCTGCCCAGGCAGTGGCTGCCTCTACCAGCAGGGCCTCAGATTTACCAGCCAGGCTTCCTCTCCACTCCTGATCGGAGAGATGGAGCGCCGTGCTGTTTCAGTGACACTTAGAGCTGGAGGATGGGAGGGGGGTTACGCTCCTGTTTTTGTTTTTACAATGCAAAATTTGTCAACTTGGCACAGTTGACAGGCTGTCTCTGTGTCACCGCACTGGTTCCTTTAATTGCTTTCCCTGCGTGCGAGCATCTGTGTGTGTGTGTGTGTGTGTGTGTGTGTGTTCCCTGAGAAAGGCTTGCTGGCTTTGGCAGAAAAGGCACTGTTTCCAGAAGATGGTCCCTGGCCATGACTGTGGGAGACCCTGAGGGGTGGGGAAGGAGACCCCTCTGAGAGGCAGGAAACTAGGATTCTGGTACACAGTCTTCCCCTTACATGCAAATAGTAGCAACAACGTCAACAGTAACTGTGCTGGATGCCAAAACAGGGCTCTTTCTAGTTCAAGTTCAATTTCAATCCCTAAGTCATTCCCATTGAAGGTGAGTGTGTGCCTGCTCTCCAGAACGTATAGAGATGACCCATGCTGTCTTGCAGGTGACCATCCTTGCCTGACCACCCACCGCCTGCCCAATACATGCTAAAGTGGCCTGGGAAGGGTTTGGGTATTGAGAGACTTCTATCTGGGGAACTGGGATGGAATAGGGGCGAGGGTACCTCCTTCTTACCCCAATCCCAGCAGGACGAGCTTCGAGGAGGTCAGCAGGGGCCTCTCCCTGGGTCTGGGTGGCTTGTCACGCAGGCCTGAATCGCTGTGGCTACTGGCCTGAGACAGAGAGCAGCAGACAGGTGCAGTATGTCACGATCCAGCTGCACAGACGCCCCAGGGGATCGAGGTAAGGTAACTAAAAAAGCAGGACAGACAGACCCCCAAACTGCCAGGTGTGGGGGAAGGAAATCAAGTGGACAGAGGAGCTGGAACAATTCAATGCTGGAAGAGATGAGACAGAAGGAATCGGGGTCCCCGATGAGCTCAAGAACCTTGGCATCTCCGCCAGGGACTTCTCGGTGTGTGAGGCGCCAGGCGGTGCTCACTGCTTGACACCCCTGGAGTTTTCTGCTTCTTGAACCCAAGCTGAGGTGATCCGCCCCAGCGCGTGTGTTCTCCATAGGAGCGTACTCAGGGAAACTGTCAGAGGCCAGAAGAGACTGAGGACCAGTAACTGCGGTGTGGTACCCTAGGTGAGATCCCAAAGCAGAAAGAGGACAGAAGGGGAAAACTGACCAACTCCAAACAAAGTCAGGATTTTATTCAGCAGTACTGCACCAGTCGGTTCCTTACTTCTGACAAATGTACCATAGCAGTGTGAGACATTAATCATGCAGGGAACTGGGTGCACTCCGCCGACCCCCCCACCTCTCTGGCGTGAGGGTGAGAGCCCTGTCAGAGCCGCGGAGGCCGCTGCCTTCTCTCCATCACCACTCCAGGCTTCGGTTGCTCGACTTCGGAGTTTATGCTTGGAAAAGCCTAAAAGCAAGGAGCCGCAGCCTCTGTGTGGCCCTGAAATCAGCGCCATAAATCTCAATTCTAAGACTTAATAATACTTGCTTTTGCAGGTGTTTGTTATTGCAGAGCGCTCTGCCCGGGCCTAAGGTGCCTGTAAGAGATGATGGTCTTCGGTGGACTCCCTCCACCGACTCCCGCCCCGCTGTGAGCCCCTAACGGAAGGACTGCAGAGGCTGCAGGTGGGGTGAGCTAGCTGCAATGACTCAGAAGGGCCTGGGATCGTGGGCAAGGGTGCCCCAATCAGTAGGCTGTTCATGTGGGGTGGGGCTTTTTCTGCAGATCTTAAATACTTTCTGGGCCTGACATTCCAGTGTTTAGGGACCCGCCTGCCACACCAAGAATTCTAAAAAAAGGATGCAAAAGAAATGAGAGGAAGAGGGTGAAAGAGGGAAATGGGTGAATCCTCTCCCTTCTATCAAGGCCTCCTCTAGCCCTGCCCGTCCCCTACGGTCCTGTTAAGCATGGCACCTGTGCCTCTACCATAGCACCTATCAGAGTCACCCTGGATCAAGCACTGCGTTCATTCATTCACTCAACAAAAATTTGTCGAGCACCTAGCATGTGCCATGCTCTGAAGAGGTAATACTGGCCAGGCGTGATGGCGCACGCTTGTAATCCCAGCATTGGGGAGGCTGAGACTGAAGGATCCGGGTTCGAGGCCAGCCTCAGCTACCTAGTGAGGCCCTCCGCAACTTAGGGAGACCCTGTTTCAAAATAAAGAATAAAAAATAGGGCTGGGGGGTTAGCTCTCTACCTCTAGGGGAGGTAGAATGCCCCTGAATTCAATCCCCAGTGCTGCAAAAAAAGAAAAAGAAATGAAGAGGTAATATTGACCAAAACAACCCTGAGTGGGGAGCTGTTCTTGGAGCCATAGTCCAACATAGGAGTCGATCCCCCACTGAACTCCGGGTTTCTGGAGGCCTGGACCCCAGGCTGCCTTCATCTCTGATCCCCAGGGCTTAGCACAAAACCCAGCACATATTAGGAGTATAATATATGCTTACCGGTGCATGATCAAATCAATGAATCCATCAATACTAAAAGCCAGGCTGTTTTTCTTTTACTTAAAACCCTCAGTTTTTCCCCATTGTCTATAAGAGTCAGTAAACTCTAGCCCGTGGGCCGAGTCCAGCCATGATCCATTTTCCTCTCAGCCTTTATTGGAGCACAGCCATGCTCGCTCGTTTACATGGGCTGGTGGCTAGTTTTCTGCTACCAGGGCACCAGTGAGGAGTTGAGACGGAGATTGACTGTCTCATAGAGTCAAACGGATGTACTCTCCATCCCCTTCCCTAGAAAACACCTCTGGTCTACAGGATAAAGCCCAGACTTCTCAGAGTGGCGGCAGGGCGCCATGCACACACAGAGCTCTCTGCTCCGTTCTGAATTCTGGCCACTCCAAAGAATCCCCAGTTCCCTGATGGGCCCCACCTGCTGGTCTTCTGGAATGTTTTGCCTGCTCTCTGATTGCTTGCATCGGTCACCTGGCTGACTTTAGCAATGCACACAGAACCAGCTCATCCTCCTCCTTCAGCCCCCTCCCCTTCCTCCCCTTCCCCAGCCCCTGTTGAATTCAGGTGTTCACTAAGCTCCCACCCCACCCCGATTTTAACCTAGGTGGCTCCCAGCACAACGCACTAAGATTCTCTCTCTCCTTTTTCTCTCCACTATTCCAAGTTTCTTGCAGGCAAGGACTTGTCTCTGATAGAGATTCCTCTGGTAAAGTCTTTTTTATCATCTTCCCAACAGCCTAGCCTGGGACTTGACCCAGAGAAAGTTCTCAGGGAAGGAACTGAGTAGAATTGTGTACCTCTCTATTGCTTTGCTGAATTCCATGCGGTCCCCCTCCCGATGCCCAGCCTCCCACTGGCTCAGAGAGAAGAGGAACATAAAAACAGAGTCCAAAGAGATAAATCTATTGATGAGTTAATCATTTGGATGGATTTACTGGGTAGGAAGTATAGGCAGGCAGGGTATGAATGGGAAGGCAGGGCTCTGAGGGTGTGGCCTTGGGGACTGTATCTGTTCCTGGCCCTTCCTGTCTGTCTCTTTTTTTTTTTCTCCTCCTCCACCTCCTCCTCCTCCTCTTTCCCTCTCTCTCTCCCCTTTCATCATGCCCTGAAGCCCTGCTACCAAGCCATTCCTGCCACGAGCCGGCTGATCATGGACTGACCTCTGATGAAACCGTGAGCCTGAAAACAAACCTTTCTCCATCTAAGTTGTCCTTGTCAGGTATTTTGGTCATAACAATAAAAATAAATAAAGCTGACTAAAGCAAGGGTCCTCCACATAGGTCATGGAAATGGCAACAGTGGTGTCTGGAAGTGCTTTCTACAACTGGGCACATCTCATTAGGTGCTAACCCACTTAGTCCTCACAACAGCCCTGTGAGTTAGGGACAGGATTATCCCCACTCTCATAACCAGAAAACTGAGGAATGGAGAGGTTAAGCAACTTGCCCAGGGTCACACAGCAAGTCCAGGGTAGCCAGGACTTGAACATGGACTTAGCTCCACTTTAACCACAGTACCCGTGAGTGATGTCCTGGACACAGGCCAGCTGGCCACCAGGGCCCTGAACAGGTGCATCTGGGCACAGCGTTGCCCTGGGTCATCAGGCCCAGTGTCCAGGAAGTGTCCTGGTACTTGGAAGGGTCTGGCTTATCTTGGCTGAAGCCCACCTGTCCTTGTGTCTCCCAGGGGTCCTACCTCTGGCCTCGATGGCACCATGGCCATATCCACCGGTCCCCTCCATGCCTGTCCCCTTCTCCATATCAAGTCCCCCCCACACACCCTTGGCATGAAGGCTGGGTGCCAGCACCCTCCAAGCCTCGGCTGGCCTGGCCTCCCACACACCGCTTCCTGCCTATGGGACCTCAGCGGGCTCCAAGCCGGTCGGTGTCTTCCAAACGCATGCTCTGATCTTCCACTCACTTTAAACTTGGCTTTGTCGCCGGCCACAGTGGTGCACATCTCTAATCCTCCTACTCGGGAGACTGAGACAGGAAGATTGTAGGTTTGAGGCCAGTCTCAGCAACTTAGTGAGACCCAAGTGTCTGTTAGATCAGGCAAAGTAAGCTGAGGCTTATTGTCCCAGACCCCCCCCCCCAAAAAATGTTCCTGGGCACAGCCGTCCCACTCTCCCCAGAACTCATAAAGCAGCACTGACACAGGTGTAAGGACGGACACCTGCCAGCCCATCTGGTCCTCTTGGAGCTGTCCTGGGAGCATTCTGGCCCACAACTTTGTCCCAAGACTCCCCCTCCTCTTCTCTTCAAAATCCTTGTCCATCTGTATCCCCAGGAGAGGGCTAGAACAGCACACAGGCTGTCAGAGTGTCAAGGTGTTGGGGGATGGAGGGAGGGCAGGTTTCACAGGCAGGTAAGATTAAAAAACACTGGTGAGAAGAAGCTACACTGGTTTCTTTGCTGTCAGACTTGTTGAGGCTTTGAGTGTGTCCAATTGCATTAGAAATCTATTAGTGTGTGTGTGTGTGTGTGTGTGTGTGTGTGTGTGTGTGTGTGTGACTAGAGACTGAACCCAGGGGCATTCTACCTCAGAACTATACCCCCCAGCCCTATTTTATTTTTGCTTTTGAAACAGGGTCTCACTAGGTTGATGAGTCTTACTACTTGATAAGACTATCCTCAAACCTGTGATCCTCCTGCCTAAGTCTCTCAAGTATTGGGATTACAGGCATGCACCACCATGCCTGGCTCAGGACTCTATTAAAAGGGGACCATTCAATCCAATAAACTGGAGCATCTATTAGTGGACAAGCACTGTCATAAGCACTAGGAATACATTAGTCAGCAGAATCAACTCCCCCAAAATTCTATCCTTGGGACACTCAAGAAACAGAAATAAAAGACATAAGTAATATACATGGGATGTCGGAAGGTTGTGTGTGCTATGAATTTTTTTAATGTTTTTTGAAGCAAGATAAGAGGGATCCAAAGTTCTGTAGAAGAGGACCTACACTACAGTCTCAAGCAAGGTGGTTGGAGCAAGTCTCATGGAGAAGGTGACATTTTAGCAAGGTATGAAAAACTGGACCAAGTCAGCCAAGGAGGCTCTGAAGATCAGCCAGCCAGAGAGAAAGGCCTAAGGCAGGAGCGTGCCTGGCGTGTCCCCGGAACAGTGGAAGCCAGGATGATGGGACGGAGTGGGTGAGGCAAGAGTGGCAAGAGATGAGCTAAGAGAGGTGACAGGGTCACATCAGACACAATAAGTTCCTCAGGCTCGGTACTAGTGACACTTGGAGCCAGGTATAGTGGTGCTTGCCTATAACCTCTGTAATTGAGAGGTTGACACAAGAAGATCACAGGTTCAAGGCCAGCCTCAGCGACTTAGGCTCTGTTTCAAAATCAAATAAGGGCGGCAGTGTAGCTCAGAGGTGAAATGTCCCCGGATTCAATCCCCAGTGCCAAAGAAAGAAAAAGACTTGGAATGGTTTAATTCTTGGTTGTGAGGGGCTGTCTTGCACAGTAGGATGGTGGTCAGCATCACTGGTCTCTATCTGTTTGATGCTGGTATCACCTACCGAGCTGGGATAACAAAAAATGTCTCCAGACACACCAAGTATCCCCTGGAGGGATGAGCAAGATTGCCCCATGGAGAACTGAGGCCCAGAGAAGTGAGGTCATCTGTCCAAGGTCACGGGCTCATACCAATCTCAGATCACATAATTGTATGGCCCACAGCTCGGCAAGCACAGAGTCCTGAAGTTATGCGTGCACCACCAGCCTGGTCGGAACTGTGTTCCCACCACCAGAGCACGTCCAGACTGCATGCCCTCACACCGGACGTGCCTGGTCCCACCACCAGCCTGCCCCTCCTGAGTGGGGCTGGGCTCCTGCCCCTCTCATCCAGCAATGCTCACAACCCTCTCTCATTCCTGCTCAACGCAAAACCCCAGGAAACCACAGGGCAGGAGACCTGAGGCAGGCAACCGAGAAGATCACCAGCGGAGGGTCCAGGCCCACCTGTGAGTGCACCAAGTTAGCCAGCCAACTTAGCCTTGCCACCCGGGGCAGTGGTACACGCATGTAATACCAGCATCGGGAGGCTGAGACAGAATCCCGGGTCCAAGAACAGGCTCAGCAATTTAGGGAGACCCTGTTTCAAAATAAAAAATAAAAAGGGTCCAGGGTGTAGCTCAGTGGTAGAGTGTCCCTGGGTTCCATCCCCAGTCCTGCAAAAATGATGATAATAATAACTTTGCCTTGCCCTGCATGACCGCCCCCCACCCCGCGCAAATAGAGACATTTCTAACGAGTCTTAAATGGCAAAACATTTGCGAATGTATCTAGCAAATGCTCAGCACAGAGTCGCCCTTGCATGTGTATGTGTGTGTTTTTGTTTGTTTGTTTTCTTAACAGCCTGTCTTAACTTCTCAAGGCTGTCAGTAACAAATTACTACCCACTTAAACCAACACAAGTTTACTCTTTCATGGTTGCAGAGGTCAGAGGTCTGAAACCTCGGGCCCATCCACGTGCCTCCTGAAGGAGCAGGGGATCCTTCCTGTCTCTTCCAGCCTGGGCTGCTCTTGGGTCCCTTGGCTTGTGGCAGCCTCCCTCCAGCTCTGCCTCAGTTTCCCGGGGACCTTCTTCCAACTCTGTGTGCCTCTTTGTGTCCTGCTGCTTACAAGAAGGCCAGACATTGAATTTGGGGCCCAGACTCCCCCCCCCCTCACCTTTCGCCAAGGGAAGCCATGGCAGGTCTTCCTCTCACTTGGTCCGTGCCTTTGTTT
The DNA here is from genome assembly GCA_004027655.1 of Graphiurus murinus. Lineage (NCBI taxonomy): Eukaryota > Metazoa > Chordata > Mammalia > Rodentia > Gliridae > Graphiurus > Graphiurus murinus. The sequence continues at coordinate 88,584 of PVLC010000660.1, read as the reverse complement.
CCCTGCCTGCAAACCAGACCTTCCTGGTCCCCAGGCCCAAGACTCCTGGGTAATATGCAGGGCCTGACTTCGAACTGGACTCGGGAGAGGAGTTTGCTTCTCTGATATTTCCTATTCTGGATAAGCCGGGAGGATCCCTGGGGACTGCGAGGGCGCGGTGGGAGCCACGTGGAAGAAGGCGTGGTGGGCGAGAGAGGAGAGCGCCCACCTTTTAACCCTTTCCCGGCGCCGAACTCCCCAGCCCGAGTCAAGACCCGGGTCTCGGGGAAACCTGAGGCCACAGCGCCCCCTGGCGGCCGGCACGGGCCTGCGCCGCGGCTCCCCTGCGCTCGCGCAGCCGAGCGCGGCGGAGGTGGCTGTAAATGAATTTAGCATCAGCACAGTTATTTAAATTGTTTTAATTAATCACAGATTGAGCAGTAAATGAACCACTAAGTGGAGAGAGAGCGGGAGCGAGCCAGAGAGAGGTGAGGAGAGGAAGGCAGCGCCCGATGGTAGCTCCAAGCACAGATTGCTGGCACCGGGCAGGGGAGGCGGCTGCAGGCGCCCGCCCCAGCCTCAGCTCCGCGCCGGGCCAGGCCACGGGCAGGACACGTGGGGGCCCGGGGCTCCGCGCCCGAGTGGGCATGGGGGTGCAGAACCTGGGGACTGGGGGCGCCGGCTTCCCTGAGGTTGGCTAAAGGGGAGGGGACGGGCAGAGGAATCTATTTAGTAGGAATTTTACCCGTGCCTTGCCCTGTGCTCGCACGTTTACACCCATTATTGTATCCAAACAACAGTTTGCACGCCGAGCTTCTCCCACGGATACAACACACAGGAGCAGCTGAACGCGAGAGCGCACCGCGCAACCCTGAGCACGCGCCTCCATCTCAGGGGGGGGAGGGGGCTCCTCGAGTCACGTGACGCGTCTAAGAGCCTCCCAGGTTTAGGAGTCTTTTCTCTAGAGCAAGACAGGCTTCGGTAAAAACAGGTTTTACCTTGTTTCATTTGAATTTCAGACAGGATCCGAAACTGCAGCCCAAAGGCCTGTTTTTGCACGGCCCCGCGAGCTGATATTATTTGCTCACGTTTTTAAAGAGGGGGGAAAAGTCAAGAGAAGAATAATATTTCACGGTATGAAGTTCCATACATAAAATTGCGCTGGAGCATAGCCCGGCTCCTTTCAGTACTGTCTGTGGCTGTTTGTGAGGCTCAGAGGCAGCGTTAAGCGGCTGTAATGGAGCCGGAGCCGAGAGCCCAGGAACCAGAAGTATTTACTATCTGACCTGCTCTGCAGAAAGCAGGCCGACCCTGATTTCACACATCAGCATGTATAGGATGCACGAATTTTATATACCACTAAGAAGAAAAAACAGCCGCACACTAAACTGGACCACAAAGTTTTCATATTACACAGTGTGTTTTTATTTCTTAAAAAGATGTTTTTAGGCTGTTTGCATATCTCACCTGTAAACATGAAAAAGGAAATGCATTCAAAACACACGGGTGTGGATAGTCCTTTAAATATTTTCTCACCCAGAGACCAACTCTGGTGAATCACTTTTGACTTGAGATCAGCTTTGTCCTTGTTTTAGAAGCAAGGTGGTCCTGGGTGGCTCTGTGGAGTGCAGGAATTTCTTCAAGCTCGGGACACTGTCCTTTGGGGAGTCTCTCTGCAGTTGCAGACAGCTGCCGTGGTGTGCCGCTGAAGTTTACAGGCTGGGACATCTGTGTCACAGCCACCTGACCAGCAGGGATTTAAGAAACATGCCGGCTTCAGAGATGGGGAAACAGAGAGGGGAAGGAGCCCAGGGCCAGGACTCCAGATACACCGCCAGGCCAGAGAGAAGCCCCAGAGGAGCCCGCTCCCTGCACAGATTAGCGGGGTCCCCTCAGACAAAGCTGCGCCCCTCTCTGAACCGGCTGCCTTTGCTGCCCTGGGAGGACGGTGAATGTTTCCTCCAGGGTGGCCAGCTGGACCGATGAGGCCATCCTTGCGGGCGCCAGCACAGGGCTAGAATGTTGAGTTGATGACATGAAGAGGTGTCAGCCTTCTTTGTTGCCATGCTGCTGCCCGGTGGCACGCCACACCTATATAAATCACAGGTTCAAGGCCAGCCTCAGAAACTTAGTGAGACCCTGTTGCAAAATTAAAAGGTCTAGGAGTATAGCTGGGAGGTTGAATGCCCCTAGATTCAATCCCGTACAGAAGAGGAGGAGGAAGAAGAGAAGGAGGAGGAAGAGGAAGAGGAGGAGGAGGAGGAGGAAAGGGAGAAGGAGGAAAGGGAGGAGGAGGAAAGGGAGGAGGAGGAGGAAGAGGAAGAAGAGGAGGAGGAAGAGGAAGAAGAGGAGGAGGAAGAGGAAGAGGAGGAGGAAGAAGAGGAGGAGGAAAAGGAAGAGAAGGAGGAGGAGCAGCAGCAGCAGCAAACCGGATTGTCCTCTCCTCTCCTCCCGCAAGCCTTCCTGCTTCCCTCCCCTCCAGCAGAGGAGCTGTCTTCTCCGGTTCTCTCTAGGGATCTTCTCAATCTGCCTCTAGCGTTTTCAATCTGCACCTCACGGATGCAAGCTCAGAGTGTGCGGCTGGGTTTCAGAAGCAAGGCAGAAATTTATTTATCAAATCTGGGGACCCAGGAGCAAGTGGTAAGAAGGATTGCTTGCAGAATTCCCAGGTCTTGTCCCCCGCACACACCAGGTCCCTCTGGTCCCCCAACTGTCTTCATTCATGCACCAAATGGTTACAAGGTCCTCCATGTTCCAGGCTCAGCTCTTGGTGCTAAAGACACAGCAGTAAACAAGGCAGACTAATTCCTGATCTTTTAGAGTTTGTTGTGTTCTAGAAGCAGAAAAGAGATGCACAAGGAAATACATAAAATAGAAGGCCATTTCAGATCAAGGTAAGTATTTGGGAGAAAACAAAAGTGTGCACTGATGGGGAAGACTGGGGTCATCAGAGAGGACATCGGAGCAGAGAAGGGCAAAGCCAGGCCACCACGTGAGGAAGGGCTTTCCATGCAGAGAGGACTGAAGCATGTGCAAAGGTCCTGAGGCAGGACTAAGCTTGGTGCGTTGGAAGAGTCCAAAGGAACCAGGGAGGTGGTCTTAGGGATTACGAAAAAGGAGTGGTAGGAGGCGAGGTCAGCAGGGCAGAAGCCAGGCCAAGAAGAGGACTGTACAAGAAGTCTGTAGAGGTTTTAAGCAGGTTTTATGTATGACCTGGCTCGTTTTTAAAAGGAAGCTCGGCATGGTGGCACAGAGTATTTGGAAGGCTGAGACAAGAAGATCACAGGTTTGAGGCCAGCCTCAGAAACTTAGTAAGAATAGCAATTGCTTAGTAAACTCAGCAATTTCTGTTTCAAATTTTTTTTTTAAAAAAAGAATAAATAAAAAGGGCTGAGGATGTAGCTCAGAGGTAGAATATCCCTGGGTTCAATTCCTGGTATTAGAGAGAGAGAGGGAAGGAAGGAAGGAAAGAAGGAAGGAAGGAAGGAAGGAAGGAAGGAAGGAAGGAAGGAAGGAAGGAAGGAAGGGGAAGGGAAGGAAAGGAGGGAGGAAGGGAGGGAGGGAAGGTCTGGCTGCTATGTTAGGAATTCCCTGCAGTGGACAGGAACAGGGGAAGAAGCAAGGAGACCACAAGAAGCTCGTCCTTGTCGCACACATGAGCAGTGACGGTGGCTCAGAGCCGATGACAGTGAGAATAGAGGGAACTGTACTTTGGGGTAGTTGGGAAGCAGAGCCTCAGACTTCTGTGTGCTCACGGGGATAAGCAAATGGCCCCAGCTGGGGGGCGGCCCGAGAGGTGACAGTGTCCCTCCCACCTCTGCCCCAGGTTGGCCCTGCCCGAGCTGCCCACACCCCAAGCCCCACACCCGGCCACTGGCCGGGTGCATTTCTCCCTCCCCTCCCGCCTGCCATGGCTAACACCTGCCGGCTGAGTTACTTATTACCATCACCGCAGCCCTTCACCTGTTAATACCAATAAAGCAAATCCCAGTAGCAGACAGCTCTGCCCCCACGCTTCGTCATTTGCAAAGGGACTTGGTGTACCTTGTCTCTCCTCTGAGCCCAGGAGCCGAGAGGAATGGACAGACACACCCCCCCCCCCCCGCACGGCCTTCTTCTGTGGGCGTGCGTCCCCTGAGCCCCCACATCGAGACCTAGTACCCATCCACCTGTGCGGGGAGGCAGGACCCCCTGGGAGGGGTCCAGGTCCTGAGAGCTCAGTGCTGCCCCCCCCTCACCATTTCTGCCCCCCGCCCAGAGAAGCCACCCAGGCCAACCCTTGCAGCAGAGGGCGAGTTCATTTCTGCTGTTTCAAGCCTCTCTTGGTGGGGCCCAGCTGTGCTGCTGCCCTAGGAGATTAAAACCCTCACAGAGCAAGACCCTCCTAGTCGCCCCACACAGCAAGTGCCTTCATGACCTCCACTGGTCCAGTGGGGGAAACTGAGTCACAGAAACTACGTAACTTGCCTGAGGAATTTAACCCTGAGCAGCTTCGTGCCTCCCCCAGGGCTGGCTCTCAGGCTGCTGCACTTACTCCTAAGCCACCCAGGAGGAGGCGGGACCGAGCCGGCAGGTGGGGACTCAAGGAGGAAGGGCAGGCTGTGAGTGAGGAATCCCAGGCCTCCAAGCGTGGAGCACTTGGGAGGCTGAGACAGGAGGATCGCAGGTCTGAGGCCAACCTCAGCCCCTTAGCAAGACCCTCTGTAAGATCCGGTTTCAAACTGAAAAGTAAAAAGGGCTGGGGGGGAGCTCAGAGGTGGACCGCCCCTGGGCTCAATCCCTGGTACCAAAAAAAAAAAAAAAAACAGCCTCTCTCCCCTCCACACGCCACCTCCTGCCCGTTCTTTGGCACAAAGGCCTCCTTCTGAGCAGCAGCCTGGTTGTTAAGAGTCATCTTGTCCCTTCCAGATCCCATGCTCCTATGGCCCTGGAGGTGACAGGAAGACTGTCGCAAAAGAGGACCCTGAGTCCGAGGGGCCAAGAGCATCCCCGGCCCTCAGCCCCGTGACTCCATGCCGGCGGGCCTGCCCCACCCCTCGGCCTCCTCTCTGAGGCCAGCCTCCCCTTTGTGCCACCAGAGGGGCGGGCTTACAGGTGTGATAGAACCAGACAAGCAGAGCTGGAAGGGACATCTGGGGTCACCTAGCCCAAAGAGCTCCTTCAGAGAAGGAAAGCTGAGGCCCAGAGAGGGAGAGCGGCTTAGCCAATGTCACACAGTCCGAGAGGCCCAGGTCTCCAGCCCCGGAGATCGGATGCTCTTCCCTTCAAACCACAGCCACCCTTGACTTGGTCGGGGTCCGGCCGGCAGTGCACACCAGGGGAAATTCAGCACTGGGAATTATTAAGTAATAGCAGCAGAGAACTCACTACTAAGAAGAGTAAAGAGAACAGCCCAGTAAAGAGTGGCTGGCCTGCGGGGCTGGGGCAGGAAAGGAAGCCCCGCCCCTCCGCAAGACTGAGAGGGGGCGGCTGAGGCGCGCTGGGTGGTGGTCCCGCCTGCTAGGATGCCGCAGGCCGGTTCCTGCTGCTGTGACCAAATGCCACAGACTGGGTAGTTTATACATCTCAGAGATTTGTTTCCTGAGGTTCTGGAGACCAGAAAATCCGGAAGCCAGGCGCCAGCAGCTTCCACGTCTAGCGAGGCCCAGTCTGCTTCCAAGATGGGCCTGAGGCTGCATTCTCACAGTGAAGGGGACAAGGACTGGCCGCTGATGCTCCCCGCGGTCTGCGCCCTCATTACAGCCTCCCAAAGCCCCCTTCCGCCATGTCACGTTACCCCCCTCAGCAAGAAAGTTTCAACGTGGGAACTTAGGAATCCGGTGGGGGCGGGGGTGCACTCAGGCCGTGCCCAGGCTCGGGGTGGCTTCTCCTGCAGCAGGGCTGGTCCTCCAGCGCGTCACTGGCGGGGGGCCTGGAAGGTGGGGCTGCTCTGTGTCTCTGGCAAAGCCCTGGGAGGGAGCGGGCCCTGCAGCAAGGGACCCAGAAAAGAAGCCTGTCCTCCAGCGCCCTCTGCTGGCCGTTCCCAGTGTTGTGTCTGCTGGTTTACGATGGGTTTGGAGCTGAAAGACAATCAGCTCATGGCCAGCATAGCCCCTGGACCCAGAAGACAGACAGGACCACAGCATGACCGCACCTTCCGCAGCCCCACCCCTCCTCCCCCTCTAGCCCATCCCTTGCTGCCCGGCCTCACCTTCTCGCTCCAGGAGCAGCTTACAGCTCCCCCAGCAAGGCGGGGTGCTCCAGGCCTCCTCCCCGCCTGGTGTACCTCGCCCCCTTGGTCTGCAGCCTCTGGCCGCTGCCCTCAGCCCTCCCCATCATGATCCTGTTGAATCCTTGGTGGTCACCCTACTGGGGAGGCACAAATAGCCCATTTCACAAGCAGGGAAACTGAGGCTCAAAAGGATATCAGGCAAATGAACAAGGCCACTCAGCAAGTGACAGGTGGAGCCGGAATTCAAGCGCCCTGCCCGCACCGCCCACCTGGTCCTAGCCAAGGTCACCCATGAGAGAGGGTCACGCCTGGATTCCACCCAGGTGCACCAGCTGCTGGCTCCTGCTTTGCCGCTGAGCTGAGTCGTTCCCATGTGTGACCCAGGTCCAGATGGAGAGACGGCTCTTCCTGGGATCCCCTGCCTCCCAGCCCCAGAGCAGCCGACACCAAGCAGGTGTCCAGGAGCCACCCACCGTTCTCATGTCTTCTCAGTATCTGTGTTCTGGAACCTTTTAAAAATACAAAATTTGAATAATTTACATCTTGAGACATGCCCAGAGGCATAGCCAGGGAGTTGCATGCTGAATCAATAATAATAATAATAATAATAATAACCACCAAAAGGAACAAAGCTGCCTCCCCCAGCATCCCGACCACGCCCCTTCCTTGTATAAAGCCATCCCGGGCATCCTGTGCTCATTTAAACTCCTGTTTCTTGATGAGATGGAGCCCGTTTTCTTAGGCTAATAATCATTTCCACTTCCCCCACTTCCATTAGACTTTGAGAAACAGTCTTGGGGTTCCAATGGAGGAACCCCAAGACTGTTTCTCAAAGTCTAATAGAGTCCTCTTCACATGAGTGGGGATACGGGGTGGGGGGCATTGGAGGGGATTGGAAGACGAGTGAGAGAAGAGTAGGGAGGGAGGTGAGGGAGGTACCCACGCCAATCCCCTCCCCCGTGCCGGGCTCCGCTCTCCTCCAGGGCGGCCTGCCTCTGCTCCCCACTTCCCCACCTCCTTCTTTCCCGATTGTCTGTGACTGTACAGGTGTGCCCTGCACCAGAGAGAGCACCAGCCGAGAGGTCCAGGTAACACCCTGCTTTCTTGTTTGCAGAGCTCTGTAGCCCCAGGGCTCCGTCCACCCCAAGGGAGCCTTCTCCTGACAGCACAAGCCTTGCAGGCCGCCACAGCTCGGGACTGGTGGGGGTGCTTCCGCTGTCGCAGGTCAAGACCCTGCATGGCGGACCTGGAGAGCCCCAGCCACCCAGCACACTGAAGGGGGAGAAGAGGGGTCTCCTGGCCCATGCAGATGGACTGGGAGGCACGCAGGGATCCCTTCCAATGACTCCTGACAAGCCAAAGCTGTGACCTATTTCTCCACCCCCAGGGGGTGGCCAGCCAGGGCTGAGTGGTCCAGAGGCAAGCACAGGCCCAGGCACGGCAGATCACCCCTGGTTTATCTGCTGTTAGCCCTGGAGTATAGTACACTGCGTGTAATTGGTACATGAATCAAGGCACACCCTCTCTATGTTCCGCGGAAACCTCGCTCCATCCCTCCCGCTCACCCTGGCTCTTCTCCATCTGGTCAACCTGGTGTTTCTGCCACAGGCAGGGAAGATACTTTGCGGCAACCCCGAAGTGGGGGACAGACATATTCTCGGGCCTTTGTCAATGGCAGTGATCAGATCATCAGAAGGCCCTCCCTCCTCCTCCCTCGTCCTGGAGAATGAGCCTGTATATGAAGGTGTCACTATCAGCCTCATCGCTAATATGTAGGGGGAGGGGCGGGTAGCAGGGTAGGATCTGAGGGAAACGCACCAAGAGCTGTGCTCGTGATCTGTATATCACTTTGAACCTCACTATGGCGTATAATTGCAATGCGCCAATAGAAGTATTAATTTTTAAGAATGTGGAAGAAATAAATAAGTGGAAGAACCCAAGAGGCAGCTGACAGGAAGGACACCGGCAGAGCGGCTGTGCTTCTCCGGGCCACCTCACTTTCCGCCACCGCCAGCCCCCGGCTGCCTCCCAGCCCAACCCCGGTCCCACCCACAGCCCCTCAACTCACCTTTCTGCCTGACAAGAAGACAGAATGGGGCGGTGCAGAAGACTTGGGATCGAGAGACCCACGCCCCCAAATTCCTGTCTGGGCCTGAGTGGACCAGACCACATGATGTCACCTCCCCTGCCTCAGTTTCTTTATGTGTCCTGGGGGTGCTACAGTACCTTGCTCCCTGGTTTCTGGTAGAGACGACTTAAATGTCCCAAGAAGGCAGACACAGAGCTGGTGCTCAACAAGCACGCCCTCTCCTTCCCCTCCACCCCAGCCCTGGCCCCGACCTGTCCAGTTGTCACAACTGGCTTTTCAGTACGTCCAAGAATGGATCCAGGGTACAGGCCGGTCCCTTCACTCACACGGCTGTGGATCCACTTGTCCCTAGAGTGGTTCTCACACAGTTTCTTCCCTGGCCAAACCTAAAAGTCACTAATGAACCACCAGTGTGCTCATATGCCCCCCGCCCCACTTAACGCCAGCTTCTGCATGATCCGTGACGTCACTGAGCCTGTCGTCTGTCCCTCTCACAGACCAGGGGACGCTCACGCCCCAGGCTGCTGTGCAGGGGAAATGCAGACGGATTGCACGTGAAGACAAAACCCGCACCAAAGAGGCAGGATTTCACCAGAGGGATGAAATCGATCTTAGAGCCTGGGTCAACTTACAGCTGGGGATGCAGCTCAGTGGCAGAGAGCTTGCTAGTACCTCAAAAAAAAATTAAAAAGAGTATATCTCAATTCACACACCACATCTTTAACAAACGAGTGGAGAAGTCTGCTGACTGCAGCTCAGGTCCTGCGCGCCTGCTACCAGGTGCAGGGTCAAGAGCGAATTGTTTAGCTTCTCGTGCGTGGGCATAATAACCTAACCCAGCCTCTACTACTGTAGAGGTACAGTAAAAATAAACCACTGATCCACGTGAGGAGCCCCAGCACATGGTAAGTACTCAAAAAAAAAAAAAAAATTCTACTTATTAGTGGCCCTGTAAAAGGGTTGGGCCCCTTAAATAATTAACAAAGAGAAAAATGAATGCAGATAATGAATAAGTACCTCAAAAGAGAATAATTTAAATATCAAAGTACTAAGAGAGGCCCTTAGGAAAACTTACGAAGCCCTCGAGCAGTTTTGAAAAAAAAAAAAAAAATGACCCTCTTTGCTGTGAAAATCTAATAATAAGTGAAGGCTGTCCTAACACGGCATTATACCATCTTGTCAGAAAAATTCCGCCAGAAAGAGAAAAATGGGTCTCGTCGCTCTTTGTGCATTCTAAAAAATTAGTGCATAATTTTAATTATAATAAAATGGTGTTAAACATAAGATACAATTATCTTGCTTTCATTATGGTGTTTAGTTTAATGTTTTTGGTGACAGATTGGTGGGCCCGACAGGAGGAGATGCATGCCGAGCTGACACCGGGCAGATGGAGCTGGTACCCACATGGGTGATTTAGAGCTGACGACATAAATAGATAAATACTTGTGTGGCCGGAAAGGTGGCCCAGGGCAGGGGAAATTCAAAGCAGTTTCTTTCTTTGGGTAAATAAGTATTTATTGTGATGAATAGATTTCTATTGTGGCTGATGCGTGCTAGATGCTTGGAATACAAGGGTGGGTAAATACAGAAAATCCTGACCCTCGTGGGCTAGGAATCCAGTTGGGGGTGGGGGAGTAGGGCAGGGGATAAGTTCTAAGCCATGGACATCTAAATAAGTAAGTCATATAGCATTTTAGAAAGGGATACATGTTATAGCAAAAGAAAGGGGGGGGGGGATTGGCGTGCCAGAGCAGGGGGGAAACTGGAAAGAATGAACCATCAGACAGTGTAGGGAAAAGCATTTCGGGCAGAGGGAACAGCCAGTGCGAAGAGGCAAGTGTGTCTGACCCCCAGGAGGGCTGCCTCCTGGACCACGGAGCCTTGCAGGCTGCTGGCTCTCATCTGGACTCGTAGGGGTCAGGCAAGCTCTTGAGCAGAAGCAGCCAGATAAGACAGGCTGGAAGGGAGAGGAGAAAAGCAGGCATCCCAGCACAGCTGCCCCAGAGGGGCACAAGCCGCACGCCCCAGGGGCGACCCAGGGGCCGTGGAAGGGGCGGGATCCCAGCCGGGTCTGGCGGGCTGGACCTACAGGATTGCTGATGGATGGGGTGCAGGGATAAGTCTTCAGGCTGTGGTTTAGGCCGATCCGGGCCCAGTCCCAGGGCCTTAGTCAGTTCCCCCCAAACTGCAGGGTTGCCGCCCGCCTGGGCCAGGCGCACAGGCAGCCCCAGGAGCCACCACAACACTGCCCTGGGAATAACGCTAGCCTCCTGCAGCTGCGGAGACCTACTGTGTGCTGGAAACCATGCTAGGCTCCTGTGATCTCTCAGCACTCCCAGCAGGCCTGTGACACGAGAAGTGGAGTTCCCCTGAAGAGATGAAGGAAACTGATCCCTGAGAAGTAGGGGAGACGCAGCGCACAGGGTAGCAGAGGGGCCAGGGGCGGGGCCAGTAGGGCGGGGCCTGGAGGGCGGGGCCAGGGCCAGGGGGCGGGCCAGGAGGGCGGGGCCAGGAGGGCGGGGCCAGGAGGGGCAGCACCCATGGACCTTTCCAGGGTAAGCGAAAGATTGTACTGCCTTCTATACAAGAAGCCTCCCAGAGAAGCCAAGTTGCCCGAGTCGGGCCTGTGGCACGAGTTCTGTCAATATCACATTCTACAAAAAAAGAGACTGGAGCCCATGTGTGAAAAATGGCTTCCCCAACACTCCCTCGCTACTCTCCTCTTTGCTTTGTAGCTTTGGGCAGGCTGCTTAACCTCTCTGATCTTGGACACGTTATTTTACCACTGGTGTGCCCTGGTTTTCTTCACCTCTAAAAAGTGGAGTTTCTGGTACCTATTAATACTCAAAAATAGCCAAGGCCAGATGTGGTGGCACACACTTGTAATCCCAGTATTTGTGAAGCTGAGACAGGAGGATCGCAGGTTCACGGCCAGCCTCACCTACTTAGTGAGGCCCTCTGCAACTTAGTGAGACCCTGTTTCAAAATAAAGAAGAAAAAATAGGGCTGGGGTGTAGCTCGAAGGTAAAATGCCTCTGACTTCCACAAAAAAAAAAAAAAAGAATGGACAAGGTTTTGTTTTGTTTTTAAATTATCATCACTTTCATTTTCACTACTTATATGTAAATATGGGCTTGCCCAGAAAGGTAAGGGGTACTCATTAAACATTCAACAAAGAAGGGAGAGAAGGTAAGCAAGAAGGAAGGAATGAGTGAATGAATGAATGAATGAATGAATGAATGAATGAAATATCCACTCAGGGAAAGCTCTGGATCGCAGAAGAGGAGCAAAGGTGTGGGAAATACATTTAATGATAAACTGGAGAACAGAGGGAGCCTGGGGTATAGAAGCAATGTAGCCCTCCAGCACTGTACCCACAGGCGCCTCCAGAGCCCATGTCTCCCTTCCACCTCCAGAGCAGAAGTCCCAAGAGAAATTTGCATCCTGGTGACTGGCAACACAGCCAGAAATGTGAATTGATCATAATTGGTCCATAAACAGACCCCGTAACACCAGTCATCCGTCTAGACCCCAGGGACATTTTGTTAATATTTCTCATTTATGGGCTCATTTGAGAAGTCATTGCAGACAACAAACTTAATAAATCGTAGGTTAAAAGGAGTCCAGACGGCAGCACGCGGGCCTTCTGCTGGCAGGGGGCAGCCGCTGAACTTTGGAGACCGGCATAGCAACGGTCACCAGGGAGACAGGCTGCTAAAAGATGGCTGGAGACAGTTGGAGACAGATTGACCAGGAGGGAGGCCTTTCCAGGTCCAGGCAGAGGTGCAGGGGGAGAGGCCGAGGTCCATCGTGGCCGAGTGGGCAGCCTCCTTTGAGCCTGCGGTCCCCGCAGCTGCTCACACCCCCATCCCGCAGAGCAGGCATCCGGCTCAGGAAGACGCAGCCCCTGGCTTAACCCGCAGGCTGGATTTGAACTCAGAGAGCACCCACTCCGCTGTTGGTGCTACTAACCTCTGCCCTTTCCCAGCCCCAGGTCCAGCGCCCAGCACCCCCATCCACAGAGGTGGACACTGACACGCAGTGATCTCTCAAGCTGGCCCTACAGCCTTGCACCTGGGGGTCTGTCCTGGCATCCCCTAGAAATGCTCCCTGGCACGGCCCCGCCCCGCTGAGCACCTGCCCTCGGTTCTCACCTCCTCCCTCGGCGTTTTCTTCCCAGCAGCATGCGTATATATTTTTGTTTGCATCTCAGCGTGCGTGCATTAGCCAGCTGAGGGGCTGAGCCGGTTCATTTCACAGCTCTTTCTACCCGGAGACGCGCTTGGATTCATCTGCAATTGGTTCCACACGCAGCTCACGGGTAAGGTCTTCCCAGCAGCGTCACTGGAACTCAAGCCCGCCTGCTAAGGTTCTCCACCTGACCGCAGCCCTGCCCCAAGGCTGGGGAAGAAGCGCTGCCTCCGCTGGCCCCTGGGAGGACCGTCTTCTGCCCCAGGGTCTCCACCCCTGGCCGAGGATGCAATGGCGGCGGGCTCTTGGAGCACCTCGCTGCAGGGTATCTAATTCTCATTACCATCTCGCAGTGGCAGGAGCATCTAACTTCTCTCCAGGTTTCTGGAGAACTTGTCTTTTGTAGTACCAGCCTGCGTTGCCTGGTGGAGAGCTGGAGGTGTACCCAGCACTCATGTTCCCTCTTGTCACCATAGAACCCCATCTATTTAGTTGCGAGGAGACCACACCTCCTAGTCGCACTTTCAGTTAAGAATGAGATGAAAGAGAAAGTCACTGTGTGGGGTTCCTGCTGGGAAGGCTCCTGACAGGGCTGGCCCAGCAGAAAGGTTGGACCTTCTCACCTTCTACCTGGGGCCTCAGTGCGTGCTTTGGACTTGGCGGCACTGGGAGGACTGAAGCGCACAGCGAAGACCCTGATGACAATGATCCACCAACAACCCAGGGCCTCCGTTTATGTGACAGAAAAAAAATTAATTCCTGTTTATTGAGACATTTATTTCTGTGTTCTGTAACATGATGCTGACTGCCATGCTAACACACGCACGTTCACTCGGCAGACCCTGCCCGTGCAGTGCACCTGTGACGTGGGAGCCGAGGGACGGGTGTGCAGCAGGAAAGGGGCAGCGGCCCCACAAGCAAACAATGAGCGTGCCCCGTTACGTGAGCCGCAGTCGTGCAAAGTGCTGACAGCAGAGAGACCCAGGGGAGTGAAAGCATGTGTGCAGAGGGACCTGGCCAGGCAGGGAGGGCAGAGACAGACACCAGAGGAGGCACCACCCGCAGGGGGACAGTCACTGGGGCAGACAGGGAGAGGCACAGGTGGAGGCAGAGGGTGGCTGGGCTGGAAGGTCTGGGTTCTTCCTGTGCACATGCCAGAGTTCAGCCACACATGCACACACATGAGTACCTGTACATGCATGAGCGCACGTGTACACACATGCACACACATGAGCACACATGAGCACCTGTACATGCACAAGCCCACGTGTACCCACATGCACACACGTGAACACCTGTACATGCACGAGCACACGTGTACATGCATGCACGCACATGAACACGTGTACATGCACAAGCCCACGTGTACGCACATGCACACACATGAACACCTGTACATGCAGAAGCGCATCTGTACATACATGAGCGGCCATACATACACGAGCTCACGTGTATACACATGCACACACACAAGCACCTGTACATGCATGAGTGCGCGTGTACACTCATGCACACACATGCACCAGCGCATGTGTACACACATGCGTACACTCATGTCTGGGTGCTGAAATGCCATGGCAATTTCTTCTCTGATGAGGTCCCTGGAGTTGCAGCAGGTTAGGTTTGGAACTTTGGGTGAGAAAAGCTCTGTGGTCACATTTAAGCCAGGGTTTGTATCTGTAGGGGCAGGAGCCCATGAGGGAAGGCATTGGTGAGGCTGTCAGGAGGCCTGGGCCCTGTCTCAGTGCTCAGGCCATGTCTTTTAAAATGATACATGGATCCTGCATTTTGTGTGTGTGTGTGTGTGTGTATGTGTCAGTGTCACTAGGAATTGAACTCAGGTGTATTCTACCACCGAGCTATACCATCAGCCTATTTTATTTTATTTTATTTTATTTTATTTTATTTTATTTTATTTTATTTTATTTATTTTGAAATAGGGTCTTGCTAAGTTACCATGTGTTGGCCTCAAATCTGTGATTCTCCTGCCTCAGCCTCCCAAGTACTGGGATTACAGGTGTGTGCTACCACACCCGACCATTTCATTGCATCATTTATATAAATATCATGTTTATATAATATTTGGGGGAATTTGGGGTCTTTGGGGGTTGTTGTTGTTGTTTTGTACTGGAAATTGAACCCAGGGGCATTCTATTGCTGAGTTATACCACAGCCCTTTTTTAATTTTGAAACAGGATTTTGCTAAGTTGCTGAGGCTGGCCTTGAACCTGCAATCCTCCTGTCTCAGCCTCCCAAGTACTAGGATTACAGGCATGCACCACCATGCCCAGCTGAGGATTTTATTTGAATATATATAACCCAGTATTTTTTTTCAGGGAAGGAATCAAGAAACCAGAGTAAAGAAAAAGTGGTGGGTGATAAGACAGAGCTCAGCACCTTCTAAGGTCCCCGAGGCCAGATGAGCTGTTCAAGCTTAGCTTCCTTGTAGCCATGGGGAAGAAGGGAGCAGAACACAACCGCCTACAGAGGGTCACAATGACAGTGTTCCTAGAAGACAAACATGACCAGCTGCTCAGGAGAAGTGGGCTTTCCCTGGCTTGGAGGTCTAAGGAGGACTTAACTGGGGGTCCTCGGAAAAGGAGCATCACCCTTCCTAAGAGGAATTCTGAGAACATATTCATTCTCTCTCTCTCTCTCTCTCTCTCTCTCTCTCTCTCTCTCTCTCTCTCTCTCTCTCTCCAGTTTGAAGTTATGATCTATGGCAAGAACTGGCCTGGGTCACAGACATTCCATGTCACCAGCTAAAGAAGATCCATGTGCAACCAATCAAGTGGATGGATCCCTGAAAAGAGAGGCCGGAGGACACCTGTGCGGAGAACTATGTGAAACCTACTAGAATCCCTGTATAATAGCTGTGGGAACACCTGGGCAATACTTGTGTAAATTCCTATAAGAATACCTGTGGAAATAACTATGTGATCACCTTCAGGAACACCTATTTCATTCCTATGGGAATGCCTGTAGGAAGACCTTGGGGAAGAGGTAAAGAACGTGTGTGGGACTCGGAAGACCTGGAAGGAGGCCTGGGGGAGCACCTGAGGAAGGCTGCTTTCCTTGAGACAAAAGCT
This sequence comes from Graphiurus murinus, assembly GCA_004027655.1. Taxonomy (NCBI): domain Eukaryota; kingdom Metazoa; phylum Chordata; class Mammalia; order Rodentia; family Gliridae; genus Graphiurus; species Graphiurus murinus. Next base: position 73,025 of record PVLC010000660.1, on the reverse strand, counting down.
ATGGATCTGCTCCCACCCAGAGAAACAATGCGGAAGTTCATCAAGCAAAGCCATGATAATTTTAGCTTAAATGTTTTTCAAATTACCTTTTACTAATCTCCCAAGAAAGGCTTATGAACCTAACACTACATCCTTCAGACACCTAAGGTTAAGCAAATAGAGCCTCCTGGTAAGTCCCCTGAATGGCTGAGGAGCAAAGCGTCGCCCTAGCGAGTAGAGGAGGGAACGCAATTCACAGGTTGTTGAGTAGAAGCCAACTCCACACTGGAGGACATCTGCCAAAAATGACAATTCGGGGGGTTGGAGCAGTTCATCGGAGCCATTTTTCTTGACAGTAATGAGGCCATTCTTGGTTCATGACAATAAAAGCCGTGTCATCTGCATAGAAAAGACTTCTAACTTTCTGTTTCCCACAGCAAAGGGTAACACAATAGGCTCATCCCAAAATCTCTCAAGTCATAAAATACCCTTTAAAGGGAGCAGGGACCAACGTGCGCCTGGCGCATGTGCTGGAGTTGAAATTGTTACCTGGCTCATCAGGACTCTACTACTGCAGCCCCCGGCCTCACACTGAGCTCAGGTGACAGTTCTGCGTAAGTACCTGTGGCAGGGTGGGGATTAATATTGAGCTCCTGGAGTTTAGCCCATAATTGGTTTCTCTCCACATAATTAGTTTCTCTCCACTGAGTCAAAGGCCAAAGTCAGTCATGGCTATTATAATTCTTATATTGTTCCTGACAAATTTTTGCACAAGTGATATGTATAAAAAGGTCAATAGTGTGGAATAAATGTGCCGAGAACCCAGGGGCTCTTCATACCAAAAAAGAAAAAAATTCAGCTTGAGAGGCTCAGACTTTCAATTTGAAAAAGAGGAAAATTGGAAGACAGCTTAGTTGGAACTTCACGCAAACCAATGAGTCTATCATTTGGGGAGAAATAGAAGATAGGTCTTTTACAAAGTGGGATAATCTGTCGTTCAGGTTCATCCACACAAAACTATACATAGGTGGATAAAGAGAGTAAATGACCTGGCTATTGAACACTTGAAATGGGACAAGTCCAAGTAAGCATAAATCACGCATCAGATTTCAAACTTAGTACAAAAGAAATGCAAGACATTTTAGTCCTAATTTTATTTTGATTACATGGTAATATTTGGATATTTTGTGTGAATGGAATATATTATTCAATGTCTTAGTCCATTTTGTATTGCTAGAACAAAATGCCTGAGACCCAAAGCTGTCTGAAGAAAAGAGGTTTATTTGGCTCACAGTTTCATAGGTTAAAAAGTCCATGTGTCTGGCCTCTGGTGAGGGTCATCTGGCTGCATCATACTTGGTGGGAGCCCATGATAGAGACACAGGCAAGACAGCAAGCAAGAGCCAGGTGAGAAAGCCAAGCTCACTTCATAACAACCTGATCTAGGGGTGGCCAGTCCAGTCCTGAGAGGCAGGAATTGAGTCCTTCTGAAGATGACTCCCCAAGGACCAAGTCAGCTCCCACGAGGCCCACCTCTTAAAGGCTCCCCCACTCTCAGTGGCATTACATCGGGGACCAAGCCTCCAGCAGGTGAAACTTTGGAAAAGGGATCGCATCCAAATCATACAATCCAAATTACTGCCATCTCTTCTTTTCTCTCTTCCTTCCTTCCTTCCTTTCTTCCTTATAGTACTGGGGATTGAACCCAGGGCCTCAGGCATGCTAGGCAAGCATTCTACCACTGAGCTGCAACCCCAGCCCCCTTTTGTATAATGTGACTACTAGAAAATTTGAAATTGCTTACATGCACACTGTGGTAGCCCCTCCAAGGCAGCCCCAAGGACGCCCTCCTCCTGTTACGCCCAGTTCCGTGTAGAACTCTCTCGCTCTATCAGCACTGGTCTGTGTCACTAACAGCATATGTCAGGGATGATGACGTGTGTGATGGTTAACGTATGTGTCAGCTTGACTGGGCTAAGGGAGGCCCAGATCGCTGGTAAAAACATTATTTCTGAGTGTGTCTGTGGCAGTTTTGTTTGTTTGTTTTTCTGGAAAAGATTGGCATTTGAATCAGTAGCTGAGTAAAGAGGTCCCACCATCACCCATGTGAGCAGGTACCATCCAATCCATTGAGGGACAGAGAGAAGAAAAATGTGGAGGAAAGATACTCTCTCTCTCTCTCTCTCTCTCTCTCTCTCTCTCTCTCTCTCTCTCTCTTCTCTCTCTTCTCTCTCTCTCTCTCTCTTTCTTTTCTCTCTCTCTCTCTCTCTCTCTCTCTCTCTCTCTCTCTCTCTCTCTCTCTCTCTCTCTCTCTCTTCTTTCCCTTTCCTCCCTCTCTACTTGTTTCAGGGTAAGTTAGAGGCTCCCGCTGTGAGCCTCCCTGTAGAGAGGCCTCCTTACCAAGGAACCGAGGTCTCTACCCAACAGCGGTGGGCAGGAGCCTTCTTGGAGCAGACCCCAATGCCCTGTCAAGTTTCCAAATAAACTCAGCCCCTCTCCACCTTCATGATGACCTCATGAGAGACCAAAATCAGAACCATCCAGCCACACTGCTCCAGGTCTCCTGACCCTCAGAAAATGTATGAAATAATAAGTGTAAAGCCTCAGGTAAATTATCCCAGAGCCCTAGATACAAAATCAAACATACACTTGATTTCTGTTGAACAGCACTGATATCCAGGTGAAACACAAAAGCAAAGACAGGCCGTAGAGCAGAGGTTGTCGACCTGGCTGTCCACCCCAATCACTCGAAGGCCTCTGGAAGTTACTGATGCCCACCCAAAAGAAATGAAACCAGTATGTCCAAAAGATGCCCTCACCCCACGTTCACTGGGGGAGACAACTTCAGTGCTCATCTGCTGACAAGTGGGAAGAGAGAACGTGGTATATGTACGCAATGGGTTGCTATTAAGCCATAAAAAAGGACAAAATCTGTCATTTGCAACCACATTGATGGAACTCTGTGGAGATCGTTATATTAAGTGAAATAAGCCAGAGACACAAGTGCCACATGGTCTCACTATATGTGGAATGTAAAAAGAGTTGATCTCATAGAAGTTGGGAGTAGAATAGTGGTTACCCGGAGGGAGGGATGAGGAAAGGTTGGTCAATGGACACCGAGTTTCAGTTAAATAGGAGCAAGAAGTCCGCTGTGCAAGCAGGGCCTAGTGCTGTATGCCTGTAATCTCAGTACTTAGGAGGCTGGGTCAAGAGGATTGCAGGTTCAAGGACAGCTTCCCCAACTTAGCACAACATTCAGCAACCTAGCAAGACCAGGTTTCAAAATAAAAAATAGAAATCGTCGGGGGGTGTAGCATGGAGATAGAATGCCCCTGAGTTCAATCCCCAGTACCAAAACAAACAAAAACTAGAAGTTCTGGTGTGCGGTTCTACAGTAGGGTGACTATAAATAACAATTATATTCTGTACATTTCAAAAAGCCAGGAGAAAGGATTTTGAATATTTCTACCATGAAGAAATGATAAGTTTTTAAGAAGATAGATATATTTAACCTGATTTAAGCATTACACAGTGCATACATGTATCAAAACACTACATGGTACCCCATTAATATATATAGCTTTTATGTTTTACATATCAGTTAAAATTAATTTAATTTTTTAAAGTAGAAACAAAAACTTATTCGTGCCAGGGCCCCACTCCAAACCAAGGAAGAGCCCTGGCACTGGTGTTTTTTTAAGTTACCAGGGTGATATTCATGTGTATCTGGTGTGAAGACCACACTCTATAGAAAGGATCCTCGGATGTTACTACACTTCATTCTGCATATCTCCTAGAGCTTTGTCACTGAAAGAGGACATCCAAATCACCCAAAAGCTTGCTAGAAATGCTGAGTCTCCGGCCCCAGCCCGGGTGGACTGAGATTTCATTTTAATAAGACTCCCGGGGAATTTGGATGCTGTTGGAATTTTGAGAAGGGCTGATTGGGTATCAATTAGAACTGGGACCCCAGGAATCTCACCCTCTGGATTCCTGCTAGGAATAACAGTGCCCCAGACGCTGTTTCCCCACAAGGATTTATTGGACTTGAAGTTGGGTGCGAGCTCTCTCCTCCAGGGTTGCTGACATAGTTGTTGGAGGAGCTCACCACGGAGAACTTTGTAACTGCTCCCCCTGGGTGATGCTGAGCTGCGGAGTCGCCTGGGGTGGACTTGGAGAGCCACGGCTCTGAGGCAGCATGAGTTAGGAGATACCATCAGCCCTTTCCGAGACCCTCCTCTCTCTACAGTGAGTGGAGTCAAAAGATTAATCACAAATCCTACAATCAATTACCCCATGTAGGACTTGTCTGAAGGAAGAGCAAAGTCTTCCACCTCTGGAGAGGGAACACATGATGCCTGGAACTTTCCGGAGCCCAAGCATCCATCTCAACAAACACCGTCCCAAGGAATTCCCCAGAGGAATCCTATGCTCCTCATTGGTCTGGTTCAATGTAGCTCTCCTACTTAATCTAGTGTCTGACGCTAGAATATTGCTGAATGAAGGATTGGATGGAAAACCTCCCCAGATTCGTGTCTCAGACTGACACCCAGTGCTCCATGAATCCATCAGCAAAGAGTTGTCCTCACAGCTAGAGGTAGCATTCATACGGGAATGGGTTGTAGGGAAATATTTCTATTTGGGAACCGTCCAAGTAGGACCCTGAAAATCCTACCCAATCCTGGCATTCTGGTCTTCAAATATCATGATGACTCCTGTGGAATATGTGATGTATATGGAGTGTTTTAACCACCGCCCACAGCCCCCAGTCCAAGCGGCTGCATGGCCCTACCAGAGGAGCAGGTCGGTTTTGACTCTGCTCGGTCCTGTGTTCTCAGTTTGCCACTCTCTTTTTTATGGTACCCGTAGGATCCGCCCAGCCTGCTTGCAGGGACAGGATCTCATTCCCAAGCAAGGGAGCCTGAGGACCTGGCAGCCCATGGGAGGGCTTTGAATGCACTCAGTAGAATCCAGGGAGAAAAAGAATCAAACAAGATCTCAGAAGGGCAGCTTCAGGCACCTTGGTTCTCCCAGGAGACCATGTCAAATGCAGATCAGGAACAAATGGTACAAAGGACCAGGGATCCCTCAGAACTCATGATCCTCTCTGCAAGATGAGTCATGTTCATGTCACTGTCCCAGATCTCTTCAATCATGTGGCTGAGCCCTCTGTAGAGCAAGGGCCTGCTTCTGCTCAGGAAACCAGCACAACAGCATCCCAGATGCCCACAGAGGGTCAGGTGCTGGGAGGCCATTCTGGAGGGCAGTGGGAGAGAGTGGGAGACCTCCATTCTCCACTGACCTCAACTCGCTCCACTTCTAGCCCGCCACGGTCTCTATACTAATACTTCTTTGGGAGCTCCTCCTTAAGACTCATAAAGCAAAATTAATTTACAGAGGAGGTATGGAGTGGTGGAAAGAGGTTGAGATTGGGTGATAGAAAAGATCGAGCTCAGGCTGGGACTCTGGCTTTTGCCAGCAACTAGGAGAGACCATGAGTGAGTCGCTTCTGTCATCCCACTTCGGTCCCCTCGACTATGCATGGGGACTATCATCCCCGCTTCCCACGGAGGCTGTGAGCACTGAATGTGACCATATTGCAGCGGGCTTGGGGAATGGCCCAGCTGTAGACAGATGTGAGGAGTGTTACTCCTTCCTTCTCTCCTCTTCTCCTTTCAAAGCACCAGGAGAGTGATAATTCAATGTCCCAGCACTTGGGAAGTGCCGCTGCCTCCACGCACATGGTCGTGTGCCTTGTCTGCTACCTTCTTCCCAAAGCAAAGCCCACCTTATCTGGCACATACATCTTGAAGTGGAAACTTGTGGCCATCCCTGACAGCCATGACCTGCCTGCTCCCTGGCCCCCAGAAGCTGAGCAGAGGAGTGATGAGGAAGGCTGGTCCGTGGAGTAGTCCCAGGGAGTGAACACTGAATGATTCAATTCCTCCTGGTAATTTCATTCTTTCTGCCATCATTAAGTGAGGACAGGTGACACCATCCAGGACAATGTGAAGTAAAGAGAATCTGTTTGGAGAGTTCTAGGGAAGGGTTTTCCTCTATGACAAAGAGATTCAGAAAAAGAGAGCCTCGGGGTACATTAGCATGAAGTTCGGAGCTGCAGCGACCATCCCCAGTCAAGGAGGAAAGCCTGCAGCTGAAGCCAGTGCACTGGGTGCAGCGCCATTCACAGCAGCTGTTATCGTTTGAATCTGTAATGTCCCCCCTAAAAGCCCATGCATTGGCAGTACAGCAAAGTTCAGGGGTCAAATAATTGGGTCATGAGGCCTCTGACCCCAGTGAGTCAATCCATTGATGGAGGAATGATTTGGATGGATTTGCTGGATTGTACTGTAGGAAGGTGAGTGTGGCTGAAGGACATAGGTCCCTGGGGGCGTGGCCTGGGACAACATCTATCCCGGGTCCCTTCCTTTCTTGCTCTCTCTGCTTCCTGGCTGCCATGAGTTGAGCAGCTCTCCTCCACCACACCCTGCCGCCATGACGTGTTTGCCTGGAAGGCAGCCAACTATGGACTGGGCCTTGAAAACCATGAGCCAAAATAAACATTTCCTCTTCTCAGTTGTCCTTGTCAAGTCTTTGGCCACAGGGACAAAAATCTAACTAATATAACGACCAACATGTGGAATCAGCCCAAGAATCCATTGAGGGATGATGGATTAAGAAATGTAGTATACAGACACAATGGAATACTATTCGATCTTTGAACAAGAAACAAGAAATCCTGTCATTTGGATGAACCTGGAGGATATTATGTCAGGTGAAATTAGCTTGGTACACAGAGGTGAGTACAACATTATCTCACTTACATGTGGAATCCAAACTATGGATTCCAAAATATGGTGGTTACCATGGGCTGGGAGTGGGGAGGGGTTTGAGGAGATGGTAGTCAAAGGATACAACATTTCAGTGAGACTGAAGGAATAAGTTCAAAAGATCTACTGTACAGTGGTGAGAACAGTAGTGATGTTTTATATTCTTGAGAATTGCTAAGAGTACGTTTTAAATGTTCTCACCACAACAAAGTGCTAAGTATGTGAAGCAATACATAGGTTAATTAGCTCGATTTAGCCATTTCACAATGTATACATATTTCAAAACATTGTCTTGTACACCGTAAGTATATACAGCTTTTATTTTTCAATTTAAAAAATAAGTTTTTAAAATATATAATAACCAAGCTGGTCACCATGGCATACGCCTCTAATCCTCGTACTTGGGAAGCAGAGACAGGAGGATCGGAGTTTTGAGGCCAGCCTCAGCAACTTAGTGAGCTCCTCAGCAACCTAATGAGAACCTGTTTCAAAATAAAAAGGGCTTGGAATATAGCTTCCAGGTAGAATGCCCCTGGATTCAATCCTCAATACAAAAAAAAAAAAATACAATAGCCAATACATTGGGGATGGCAGAGAAGAAAGATGGGAAGTCCTGCTCCTTGATACTATTCTTGCACCTGAATAAACCAAGCCTGTGCCCTCCTACCTACACACACTACTGTGTGAGTTGACACACCCTTATTGTCTAAGCCCTTCAGGTTGGGTATTTGATCACTTGTACAGATCATGCTGATGCGACTCCTCAGACACCAACACACAGCTTGCATCTAATCTCCATCTTTCTGGGGCTCCCCCGTCTCCACTCACCTGAATTTCAGTTGTTGGTAGAGCCACTACTCACCAATCACCCTGGCACGGTACTGCCTGGGGAATACGATTCAAACCTGAAAAGCTAAGGTACCTTTTCTCCATGGCCACTCTTAGTTCATTGCCCTGTTTTGTTTTATTTATAGAATTATTACTGCTAAAGTAAATGAAAACAGAGACCAGGCCTGAGGAATCCCTGAGCAAAGCCAGTTAAGCCTCATAAGCGACCTTAACCTTGCTTGGTTTGCAAATACAGTGAAACTAGACCAACCTGAGCTGTTTTGTAGATGCCCAAATTAAAAAAAAAAAAAAAAGTAGGCTTCACCAAAGGAAGCCACCAACCAACTTGTAACTATATCACTAGGGACTTCCCAGCAGAACAGATGAAATAAGACAACCTTAAACTATAACCAATCAAATGTTTTCTTTCTCTGACTTCCACATTGGTTTCATGAAAGCCTGTTCCTTAACACGGTTTCTGCAGAGCCATGGAACCAATTCTGGTTTGGAAGTGCCTGATTCAGGAATTACAGTTTACTCAAATAAACCCTTTAAAGTTTTATCATGCCTCAGGTTATCTTTCAATATCATGAATGGAGATTGTATTAGGCATCTTATTTATTATCTGCTGATAGGATTTTGGGCTGGAATGTCCCAAAAGGCTCATGTGTTGCAGGTTTGGTCCTCACTGCAGCAGCGTTCAGAGGCGGGGCTCTGGAGAAGTGATGGGGTCACAACGGCTCTGACCCCCTCAGTGGGTTGAGCCATTGATGGGGTCATAGCTGATGGTGTTATTGGCAGGTGGTGGAGACTTCTGAGGTGAGGTTTAGTAGGAGGAAGCAGGTCACTGGGGGTGTGTCCTGAAAGGGTATATCTTATCCCCAGATTCTTTCTCTATCTCTCTGTTTCCAGCTGCTGTAAGGTGAACATCTTTCCTGTACCACACCCTTCCCCCATCATGTTTCTGCCTTGCCACAGGCCTAAAAGCAGTGAGACCAGCTGACCATGGGCTGAAACCTCTAAAACTGTGAGCCCAAACAATTCTTCCCTCCTTGAGGGTGCTTTCCTCGAGTCTTTCATCACAGCAATTTGACAAAAGCATAACACACCTCTTTATATGCTTTCTGCTCTTCAGGCAGTTCCAGGAGAGTGGGGGACTCTTCTGTTTTTACTGTAGCTATCTCCCCAGCACTAACTCATTTTAGAGTACCCATGATAGTGGGTACTCTAAAAATCTTTGGGTGCATAAATGAATAAAAGACTCTGGCCAACCTTTCCAGCAATGGTCTTCCCAACTACCTCTTCAGAAATCTCCCTCCCACCAATGACACCAATAACCATGCAATGGCTCAGCTGTCTGCACTCCAGGTCCCCACATGACCTGCTCATTCTTTAACATTCAATTCAGATCCTGCCTCTTGAGGGAACAGTAGAAAGAGCGAGGCATTGGAACTCAGGATGGAAGCCCAGCTCTGTTTTATACCTGGCTGTGGGGCCCTGGACCAGTCACTTAAAACCTCAGCAGCTTAGTTGCTTCACTGTCGAACAGGACTGAGATATTCATCTTTGCATGGTTGGTTTGCTTGCTTGGATGATTTAAAGTAAATTCAAAGAGACAATTCAGAAAGGGGACATCTATATGATAACCCCTCCCTGCTTTCTTGTTCCTCTTCTTCAAAGCTTTCATTGATTCAAACAGTCACACAATCTTCTGCTCCTCCATCAATCTAAATATATATTAGAGCAAGATCCTCCAAAGAGTGATGACTTTATGACATTTGGGAATAGCGAAGCATCGTCATGGAAACATGAGCACCATAGCAAGGGCGTGCTCAAAGAGGTTGAGGCAAGGGGAAGATTTAGGACACAAAAGAAGAAATTTCTAGCGTATATTTTGAAACAGCAAATGATATGTAATGACTGACTGTGATGATCACTAACCAGGATGGTGTCAGCCCAAGGTTGAACAGACAGTAGCTAGAAGATATGTCCTCATACAAGCATATTTGGTTTTGCTTTTATGGTGCTGGGGATTGAACCCAGGGGTGTTCTGCCTCTGAACTACACCCACATCTCTATTTTATTTCTTACTTTAAACAGGGCTTTGCTGATTTTCTGAGGCTGGCCTTGAACTTGCAGTCCTCCTGTCTTAGCCTCCAAGTGCTAGGATTCCAGGCATGAGCCAGAGCGCCCAGCTACAAATACTCCTTATGTAAGGTGACAGTGGCCTCTGCACAAGGTCATGGTTCTGGCGTCATCTTTTGGGATAGTTACTATCAGGCAGCCATAAACTCCCGGCTTATTTAACTTGCTTTTGTTGGAGTTGACACAAGTGACTCCATTTTGATTCTCTGACAACTTGCCATTTCTTTCCCACCTCTGAACTCCTGCAAGATGCCCATGGCTGACCTCTGACCTGTCCATCGGTGTCACTGGTGCTTCTGCATTCTCCCTTCCTCCACCCCAGGACGTGGGTCCCTCAGGACAGGGGCCATGGCGCCTTCCTCTATAGATCCCCAGTGTTTCACACTCAATTCACACTCAGGAAACATGTGTGGGATGGATATAGGTAACCTGCGGCTAGGAGGGCCAGGGCGGGGCTGGCCTGGGGGAGATGGTTTGGAAGGAAAGCAAGAGTCGGGTGTGTTTTCTCAAACCGCCCAGAGCCCAGGCTCGCCCTCCAAAGAAAGAGGCAAAATCAAAGGAAGTCAAACATCTTGTCAAAAACAACAGGTGTTGCCAGGCGTGGTGGTACATGCCTATAATCCCAGTATTTGAGGGGCTGAGACGGGAGGATCACAGGTTCAAGGACAGCCTGAGCAAGTGATGAGATTCTCAGCAACCCAGCAAGACCCTGTTTCAAAAAAAAAAAAAAAAAACTATACAATTGGGCAAATGTGTAGCTCAGAGTTAGAATGCCCCTGGGTTCAGTTTGTAGTAACACACACACACACACACACACACACACACACACACACACAAAAAACAAAAAAAACAAAAAAAAAAAAACAGGCATACTTGGGAGGTTAGACAGGAGGATTGCAGGTTCAAAGCCAGCCTCAGCAACTTAGCAAGACCCTATTTCAAAACAAAAAATAGAGTAGGTCTGGGGATATAGGTCAGAGGTGGAACACCCCTAGGTTCAATCCCCAGGACCAAAAACAACAACTACAACAGGCATAAACTCTGGCAACCTCCCTCTCTACCACTCAGCTCTTGGGCTGCAAAATGAGAGGGCTGGACAGGACGGTCTCTGGGGATGGCGGTGCGTGGGAGGGCGTGGTATCTTCTGTGCTGTGTCGCCCTGGCCCCGCCCCTCCTGCTCTCTGGGTGTGCCTACTCTGCTGTAAAATGGCCTTGATGATACCTAACTGATAGGGCTGTCAAGCGGATGTAAGGGGACGGTGACCGGCTCCGCCCTGGCACCTGGCCCGGCAGGTAGAAAGGCCTCTCACCTGTCTCTTTTTACCTGTCTCCTTGTTGCCTGTGCTACTTCCGCCCCAGAAGCCCCTGAGCTCACCTTGACCACTCACTGTGAGGACCCTGCAGAACCTCTTCTCCCCAGGTGGACAGAAACCTGCTCTGTGTGCAGCGACTCCCACGGGTGATTGGCGCTGGGCCTGACTTCTAAGGGACTCTGGCCCCTGACCATAAAACCCCTAAGTGGTTACTACAGCGATTCGCTTTTCCCCGAGGCACAGAGGAAAACTCACTTTTCAGCTCCCCTTGCATCTACACAGGGGTCACCTGGCCATGGCCCCAGGAATGTGAGAAGTTCTCCTAACCACCTCTGCTTCTGATGCATTATATAAGTCCCTCTTTTAGCTGGGCGTGGTGGCACATGCATATAATCCCAGTACTTGGGAGGCTGAGACAGCAGGATTGCAGGTTCGAGGCCAACCTCAGCAACTTAGTGAGACCCTCAGCAACACAGCAAGACCCTGTTTCAAAATAAAAAGCAAAAAGGGCTGGGGGTATAGCTCAGAGGTAGAATGCCCCTGAGTTCAATCCTCAGTACAAAAAAAAAAAAAAATCCCTCTTTTGATCTCTCCCCTTCCCTAGGAGCCCACAAATGTTGGTCTCACAGTTTAGAAGGTCATCCATGAATGAATGAATGAATGAATGAATGAATGAATGAATGAATGAATGATCAACCACTTCAGACTGTGATGTGGGTTAGCAATACAACTCCTGAGATTTTAGGGCTCACAGGTTATAGTAGCAGAGTCTAGTCCCCTCCTAGCTAAATCACAGAGCCTGACGCTTCCAAGGGGCACGGCTCCTAAAACAGGACGCTTGCACCTGTTCCCCATCTCAGGGTGATTCCCTCCTCTCGCCCTCGGCAGCGGGTGGAGACCAGCCTTCCCCACCCTAGCCTCCTCCCCGCACCCTCTGTGAGGAGGTCTGGATTCTAATGTCCAAATCCACATCTGTAGTCTCTGCTGGGACACCCATTGCTCTTGTACAAACCGGCTCCATGTGGCCAGCGTGGAGTCCTGGAACTTCCAGGGACAGTGCTTGGGTCAGACCCTGCCATCACATCAACTCCACCTCCTTGGTCTAGGCCTCAGTTTCCCCACATATACCACAAGGTCCCCAGAAGGCCTCTCCTGCCCTATCATTTGCAAGCTGACTAGAGCACATCTGAGAGGCTGAGCCCATGTCTGGCACCCATGTAGTGCACCCAGCCCAGCCTCCGGCCTCTTGGTGCTCCATAAACTCCCCACAGAGTAAACACGTTATTGGGCCTGGCCACTCTGGCCCCGCCCTCCCTTGTCCTGCTGGAGCCTGGCCAGGTCCCAGCCCCGCCCTCCCCAGGGCTTCCAACATCCATCCTCAGGTTCCTGCTGACACCTGCACCCCTGCCCAACAGGGGTGGGGAGTTCCTTCCCTTATCAGCCCAGTTTACTGCCCCCTCCTCCTTGGTTACACAGTAATTTGGAGCGGAATTCCTGGCAAGGACAGATCAATGGCTGCCAGCCCCCAGCCGGTGGGTTATTGAACAGAGAGAAAGGGTCCCTTCGGTGCTGCCTCAGAGACAGGTGAGGGAAAAGCAAGCAGGAAAGAAGCAGAAAGGACCTCTGAAGGAAAGGAGAGATGCCCAGGCCAGGCGGAGAGAGAGTTTGACACGTGAAGTCAAGCGAGGAAGCGGAAGAAGCCAGAGACGTTGGAGGCAGGTCAGCCCTGCAGGGAGAGGACGCAGGCTCGGCGGTGGCCCAGCAGCTCCTTTCCTCGGCCTCCGCCAGCAGGACGCTGAAGTAGAGGCACATTCTGGAGTCTGGAAGCCGTAGAATTGAAGGAAACACAGGGTTTCTGGAAAGATCTCTCAAGCCACAGTGCAGCCCGGGGCTAAGTGGAGCCCACGGGTGGTACACCAGCCTCCCAGGGGCTGGCCGAGGCAGCAGGAAGGGGCCACAGCCAGAGAGAAGGCAAAGGTTGACACATGGCCTTTGGGCCTCCCCTGGAGGCTGACCTCATCTTGCCGGCCCCAGCTTGTCTTTTTCCCTTCTCTTTATTTCTCAGGCCTGGGCTGGTGGCTGTGAACCCCAGTGTGGCAATGGAGCCTGCTTTGATGTCAAGCTGGTGAGGGTGGTGGGCCCAGGACGGGTACCGGCCAACCAGCCCTTCTGCTGGGAGCCACCTCCCTGTCCCAGGGGCGTTTTGAAAGCCATAGAAGTCCCCGTGGACTCAGGCCCTGCTCGGCTAGCCCAGCAGGAGGCCACACATCCTCCACCTCTGCGTGCCCCAGGAAGGAAGTTCACGTCCCTCTGCAGGGATCGTCCTGGGCACAGGCGAGTTGTGCCACGGCAGGCCCTGGCCTCTGCAGGAGCATGGAGAGGAAGAGCGTGGAGTGCTCTGAGGCCCCCAAGAAGCTGGGCCTGTCCTTCTCTATCGAGGCGATTCTCAAGAGGCCCACAGAGAGGACTGAAGTGGTCAGGTCTGGAGCGGCAGGTGGAAAGAACCCGGGGCCGGCAGCCGCCACAGATTCCAAGCTGGAGAGACCCCCAAAGGACCAGCCTCAGAGTAAGTGACTTTTGATCATTTCTTTCCATTCCTGGGGCTCCCAGGCCCAGCTGGGCTCTGGCAGAAAGATGGCTGTTCAGTTTATATCAACAGAAGAGATGACCCTAAAATGCAGAGGAGGGGCAGGTTCCCGGCTAGTTGCAGGACTGTGGTTTCCCAGGTGTGATGCCCACGGGCTCAGTCAGCTGCCAAATGCACAGACCTGAGGCCTAACAGCCATGACCGGGCCGGGGGGGGGGAGGGGGAGGTCCTTTACCACCTGCTCAGCACCGGCACTGGGGTAGGAGCCGGCCTTTAGTTTCAGTATCATAACTGCACAGATCAGGAAACTCACCTGTGAAAGGGGAGAGGCGGACAATGTCCCCAGGTGCCCCGGCAGGTGGCCACATCCTGAGGTCAGGGCCTGTTCTGGATGTCCCAAGCTCCTGCTGAAGCGTCCAGCTCAGCCTGCAAAGTGGCTCGAGCTTTGCCTCTCTGATCCCCCTCCCCAAGGCGTGTCCCCAAATAACAGTGGACAGACAGACTTGGGGGCCCCTCTAAGATCAGCGTGAGGAGGGGGGAGGCGGTGCTGGGGTGCACACACGCTGCTGAGGGCAGCCCGGGTGGGTCTCTGTTTGGCCTGCTGTGTGACCTTGGGAAAAATCCCTGTCCACTCTGGTCTCGGCTTCATCTCCGGTAGAGTAGAAGCAGACACGGGGACATTAGTGCTGGTGACATCTCAAGGGCCACTTGAGTCTGACAGGCCACAAGCCTGGAGCATCTCACCGGAGTCTCCAGCGCTCTCCCCTTTTGACACTTTCATCCAAGAAAATGCTGGAAAGAAGCTCAGGGGCACCCCAACATCACGCCCTGCCTTATGCAGAGCCCCACCCCAGTGGCGTCTCCCACTGAGGGGGTTGATAGTGCTCGGCTGCCGGAGGGGACCTGGGAGGGGAGGACTGCACATCTGCCCAGACTGCCTGTCAATGGGAAAGGGTCCCGGCTTAATTTTCCGAAGTTCATTAATATCCCCAGTCGATTGAGCATTCACAGAAGCAGTTCCACTGGGACTCTAACCTGAATCTCTCCTGCTGCAGCTGTATATGTAGTATCAATGACCAGTCTCCATGTCTCAATGGGGGGTGGAGGAACAGGCCTGCTTCCTCCTTCCAGAACAGCTTCCCTTCCCCCAGCCTGACAATGGCTGCTGGCAGAAAAGGAGGCCACTCTTTCTAGGCCTCCACTGCTGATTCCCGAGGGTCCCATGTCCACTGTCGCCGCACCCAGAGTGGACCCCAGAAAGTGCAGTGGCCGCATTGGGGGTGCACCATGGCTCTTAATGCCCTTTCCTGCCTCTTTCATGGTCACACTTGTGAGTCCTGCTTCATGCACGACGAAACCAGGAGATAAACCACCCGCAGAAACCACCTGAGAGCTTAGCCTGAGACCCTCCCCTCTCGATCACCCGGGGCGTGGTGCACAAGCGCCTCTCCCGCTCAGCTGCAGCTCAGCATTCCAGGAAGCTCAGGGCAGGTCCCCCTGCTGGTTTCCAAGATTTCTTGGACAGAGGTTCGGACAGAGTACTTCTGTCACTCGTTGTGTAATGACTTCTCCGGTAAGCTTCCAAGTGGGGCAGAAGTTGCTAGTTACCCATTTGTGGTCATGATATGAGGTTTTCTTTCCAAATAAGTGCATTTAATTGAGCAGAACAAAAAGGTCTATTTGGGGAAATGCTAAGCAAATAATAGTGTAGAGGAATGCCACTGTCAGAAAGTACAAAGGTAACTTCGGGAAGTCGCAAACGAGCTGGAGTTGGTGTGACGTGCGGGGTGGGGAGGGCAGGGACCCAGGAAGCCTGACCTCGAAGCCCAGATCTGGCACCAAGTCACAGGAGGGCCTCAGGCGAGTCCCTTCCCCCTCTGGGCCTCAGTTTACCCATTTGTACCATGGAAGAAAGAGCAGAGCTAGACCCCCTCACAAGATCCCTCCCTTCCAGACTCAACAACAAACTAGCTGCAGAAAAATATCAGAGAAGCCCCTGGAGCTCATTTTCCACCCTACGAAGGGGCAGACACGATACCAGGTAGGCCAGGAGCAGAGTGACTGGGATGTACACTCTGCCGCAGCTCTTGCCCCTCTCTGCCCGCACAGAAGCCCCCCGTGCCCAGCCCAGGGCATGCTGCTGCAGGCTCATGCCCCTCCGCCTCACGAGCAGGATCCCTCAAGGAACGGCAACAGAGCTAGGAACAGCCATGTCCTCCCACCCCAATAACAACAACGGAGGAACAAATTCCTCTCTGCCTCTATTCGTCATTTACCGGGCTTCGTGCTGTCACTCACAGAGATTACCTCCCAAGCAAATCACCACGCAGGGAGCTTATAAAATCCAACACCTCAGGCCCCACGTCTGAAAACCTGACTCTGGCTCCAGGACGGGTGGCCCAGGCATCTGCATTCTGAGAAGCCCTCCAGAAGGTTCCGATGAGCCGAGCATGGTGGGGCATGCCTGTAATACCAATACTTGCGAGGCTGAGACAGGAGGATCGCAGGTTTGAGGCTAGCCTCAGCAATGTAGTGAGACCCTAAGCAACTCAGTGAGATCCTGTTTCAAAATAAAAAATAAGATAAAATAGGGCTGGGGGTATAGCTCAGCGGTAAAATAGCCCTAGGTTCAACCAAAAATAAATAAATAAAATAAAATAGAAAAAACAAGAAAACAGGCCGCAGGTTGGATTTGGCCCTTGTTTTGTAATTCCTCATGTTGCTGCTGCCCTGAACTCACTAGTGTGGCACTTGAGGACCCCACGGGCACCCAGGTGCACCTCCTGCCGCACCCCGCCCAGCCTTCTCCGTCTGCACAGACTTCCAAACCTTTTCTCCCTTTGCATGCCCCATGACTTCCCCCTCTGGACGCCACAGCCTCCTCTTCTTTCTCCTCTTCCTCCCCCAATACTAGTTTCCCATGGCTGTCTTAACAAGTCACCACAGTGTCTTTGAGGACCCGGTTCATTCTTGGGCCCTGTGGGAGTACAAGAGAGTACCAGGCGTGGCCTCTGCTTTCCAAGAAGCATGTGTTAGTGTGAGTGGGGTCCCCCCAAAAAGACCCCAAGGAGCAGATATGAGCACAAGCCGCTGATGTGGGGCGGGCGAGGAATGCCAGCAGGGCAGTCGGGAAATAGGAGAAGGAAGGGGAGGCAGGCGGTGAGGCACGACACGGCGCTCTGAGGACCTGTCGGGGAGGTGGGAGAAGGCTTCCTAAGGAGGCAATGGTGATCTGCAATCCCTAGACCGAGTAAGGTGGAGGAGGAGGGCATTCCAAGGACCTAGAGGCGGATGAAGTGTTCTAGGGTACAAGATGAGACTGAGAGCTAGAAGCTGGCCAAACCACAATGGGCCCAAGAGCCAGAACAGGGCTTTAGTCTTGCTTTGTGTTCCAAGAGGAATGGGGAACTTTTTTAGGGTTTTTAGGCAGGAAAGTGTCCAATGATCAATATTAATGAGAATGCTCTGATTTCAATTGACAAAAATTTATCTTAGGTTAGCCAAAATGGGCAAGGAAATGCATTCCCCCCCCCCCCCAGAGAAATGTAAGCAGTTTTCCAAACTAAGTCCTAGGAGGGGAGGATGAGACGCAGGCTTGAGCCATGATGGGAGCCCAACCAATAACACCCTCCGGTCTCCCCAGCTGCTTCTCCATCTCTTGGCTCAAGTCTTTCTCATTGCTAATCAGCATCCTCTAAATGGCTTCCAATAGCTCCATCAGCCTTCATGGACCATCCTCGAACTCTGGAAAATCCCAAGTCCAAAGGTCCAAAGGAGGGACCCACTGGCCGACCCTGAGTAAGATGCCCACCGCCCAGGCAGGCAGCTGAGGCCTGAGGGTGTACCTGAGGAGCTACGCATGCTCAGACATGGTCTGGAGTCTTCTCCTTGCTGGTTCCCTTCTTCCACATGGTCCCATGCTGGGATGATGGTTCCTTATCACAGGGCCCTTATGACTCCTCATAGGTTATTTTTTAGTCTCCCTATATGGAACTCTCAATTTGCTTTTTTTTTTTTTAATCAATTGTATATTGCCAAAGAGGTTTACTCTCCCAGATTCTCCTGGTAAAGAGGCAGGTGTTAGTAATTTGTTGGCCAGAAATGGCTCTTCTTCTTTCAGAGCCCCATCACTTTTCTAACCTGGGTACTCTGAATGATCTGGGCTGGCCTTTCATATATTCTTTAGCAGAAAGAAGAGTTAAATTCTTCTTCAGTTCTTGGAAGGAAGGGTAACTAAATATGGATTCCCCCATGGAATAAAAACAAGTTCTACGACACTTCCTGTGTTACACCCTAAAACTTCCCCTGGCTACATAGCTTTCGTTGTCTATATGTTTCCTACATAGTCACAAGTATAGACTGAAGAGGACCCAATGTTTGTGTGTTGGGGCCACAGAGCCTGAAGCAAGCACAACTTCTCAGCAAGAAAAATAGTTATAACTCTGGAATATGATGACGCTTTCAGAGTACCTGAAATCAACCCATTGCTACTTACTGCACCCATGGTTCATGGTTTAGTCTCATCAGAACTGAGAACATTGTTATAAGAGTTGTGTCAACATAGCATTCAAACCTCGTATCATGCTTTAGAACACAGAGGGGGGAATAAAGAACTCTGCATCAGGCCACCCAGGAGGGCTTCTGAGTTGAGATGGTGCCAGGCAGAGAGAGGGAGAGGACATGTTAGGTAAGGTGACACCTATGCAGCAGCCATGAAGAACAGACAGGAATATTTCCCTGAAGAAAGAACAAAATTTAGTGTGACTGGAGTCTAAATATCATGAAGCAAAGTCACAGGAGATGAAAGAGGTTAAGGAAGACCCTCAAGTATAGGGTAGACTGAGAGACAAGGATGTCAAGCCAATAACTTTGGCCTGCATTTTTAAAGTCTATGTCTGGAGAAGTTGTGGCTTCCATTGAGGTGCATGGTCAGAGCTGCCTTGAATAAGGGGGCACCCAGTGGGCCTCACACATACTTCAACAAAGGGTACAACTGCAGAAAGAAAGAAAGAGAGAGAGAGGAAAGAAGGAAGGAAGGAAGGAAGGAAGGAAGGAAGGAAGGAAGGAAGGAAGGAAGGAAGGAAGGAAGGAAGGAGTGGCATACATCTGCCATCCAAGTCACTCAGGAGACTTAGGAAAGAAGATTGCAAGTTTAAGGCCAGCCTGGGCAACTTAAGGAGACTCTGTCTCAAAATTGAAAAAAAAAAAAGGCTGGTGCTCCATGGGTTCAACCTCTAGTACAACAACAAAAAAAAAAAATGGAGAGGGTGTGTGTGTGTGTGTGTGTGTGTGTGTGTGTGTGTGTGCGCGCGCATGCATGCGTGTGTGAACTTCTGCTGAAGTCCTGAACATACACGGGAGCTACAAGCTGCCCACCATCTAGCGAAAGCATCACCAAACCACTGTCTCCTGGGGGCAGGGCCAGCACAAATGACGCTGGGAAGATTCTCAAGTGTTTCTTCCTGTGACTTCTTTCCTCTCATCTCTTTCCACCCTACTCTTTTCTTTTGGTTGTTTATCTACCCAAGAAATCCTTGTTTATGACAGAAAAATAGAAAATGCAATAAACCCAAAGTTAGGTATCGTTAGAAAGTGTAACTATAACTCAATTAACAACTAGAAATAATCACTATTAATATTTTGATAAACCAAAAGGTAAAAGAAAGTGTAACTATAACTCTAGTAATAATTAGTTATAATCACTATTAATATTTTGACAGATGATAGATATATAAGCAGTAATTTTTTAATATGGAGGCTGGCTTCTTACAAGCTGAAATTTAGCACTTAACTTTGGTGGGGGGGGGGGGGACCTATTGTGTTTCCACTGGGAGATTCCCAACAGACCTGGCAGAGGAGGAACATTTGATGGATCCAAGCTTCGAGGGATGAGTCGAGGCCCGCCAGACAAAGGAGGACAAAGCATTCCAGACTTGGGCAGCAGGAGAAGCAGCAGATGGAGATAAAAGACCATGGCCAACTCCTGGGTGGGGGGGTGTCTAGAAATGCTCAGGTGAGACTGAAGTCACAGAAATGGGGGTTGGGGAAAGGGCAGATGGTGCTAGAAAGGCAGAATGGGAACGGCTTTGAATGCCACATGAGGAGCTTGCCTTCTGCCCCATGGAGACAAGGGAGCTATCTATAGGGAATCCACAGCCTGAATCCAGACAAGAGACCAGACCAGGTCAGCCCCAGGGGACTGTGTCAAGAGGTGTCCCCAGCCTGCAGGAGGGCTGTGAATACACCCTGGATCTCCTCCACGGTGACCCCACTCCCTTCAGAAACAAGGACTGGCCCTTTTCCAGAAAATTCTCCCAGTGGCAACCCTCCCCCCCTTCCCGGGACCTTTCCCTGTGCAGCCAGGGCCAATTAGCAGACCCCAGAGAAGGAGCAATCAGGGGAGGGAGCCGAGCGCAGAGAAATAGTGGTTCATAATTAGGTGGCCTAATCACCTGTGTAAATTGTGTATTTCTTATGATCGATGTGCTAAGCGGCTCAGGTTTAATTAAGTTCTGCTGACTCGTTCTCTTTGAAGACTCACTGAAGTGTGATTCACAACTCCCATAATTAATAATGGGAGAGGAGCGACTTGAAAGGGGTGGCAGTTCCCTGCCCCTCCCTTACCCTCCCCCTGCTCCCCCGGTGCCTGCGGCCAGCACAGTGGCTGACCCGGGCTGTGATCACCCACTTCTCCTTAGCTGGTCTTCCAGGAGCCTGGTAGGGAGACAGTGCACCTGCAGGGAGCTCAGGGGTTTTCTCACACTCAATCCACTGCTCCTTCCAGGAGGATCTGTCCTCCTTGAGAATATGGGTCCCCGCTGTCACCCCTGAGCAGAAGTCCAGAGCACCTGGCCCTCCCTGTGACTGAGAACCCTATTCCGTGCCCCATGACAACTTCATGGTTCCGGAAGTCCCCATGCAGAGTGTCCTACCTTCCTCTCTGCCCCATATTCCTGTTGTGCCATGCTGTCCTCTCTCTGGTGACCCACTGCGCTCTGTAACAAGAGTGACAGCCTTCCTGGCCCCCAGCGGTCTGCACCTGCGTGTGTTGGGTGATCAGAAGTGATGACCTTCATCTTCCTCTAGCTGTCCCTCTCCTGTCCTGCCCTGTGGACCACGGTCAGCTTGGCACTGCTCTAAGTCACCACCCAGAGTGCCTAGGCACCGTCCCAGCCACCAGCAGGCTCCTTTTCCCTGGGCACAGGCAGAGAGACGGGTGCGGGCAGCCCATCCCTCCCTGGCTTCCCTGTCCTACCAGTTCCCCCGAGGCCATCAAAGCTGGCACCATGCCTGTTGGATTCTTTATTTCCTGGAGATCTGTGACTATTAGAGGACATCGTGATGGGGGGGGGGGTTAGAGGAAGACCCGGGATATGACTTTTTCAAGAATCTAATGGGAAGCCCAATGAGGTGGCGCTGCTCAACAAAATGCTCTGGAAATATTCCACGGCTGTGCTGGAAATATCCCACAGCTGTGCTGACACGGCAGCCACTAGCCATGTCAGGTGGCTGGTAAGCTACGGGCCAGTGTGACCGAGGGACCGGATTGTTTATTTGATTTGATTTAAATAGCCACATGGAGCTGCATCGCAGCTTTAAGAAGTTAAACTTTTCACAGGTCTGGCCCCAGATCTGAACCTTGTTTCTCTGATTCCAGATTCAAATCTGGTTGGGTCTTAAGAATGAATGTAGGTGTTGAAGAACCAGTAGGAATTGAAACTGTAGACAAGAGAGGAGGTGATCCCAGGTCTGTGGGAAGGTCAGAGAAACCAAGGGGGTGAGCACGTGCATGGTGCGTTGCAGAGACACATGTATGGCAGCTTGAATGGAGAGGCCTGGGGGCGGGCTGGCCTCGTGGGTGTGTGTGCAGGGCCCTGTGCCCAGAGGGAGGCCCCATAGGTGGGGCTGAGTGCTTAAGCTCACCCTCTTCAAACTCTTAATAGTTTATGTTGGCCTCTTAGTCTCGTAAGTGCAGCCCAGTGAGACACCGAAGCACAAGCCCTCTCCCCCCCTCCAGCTGCCCTGGGGTGGGCTCCTGGCCAACTGTTTCCTTTGGCCCTTCCCTGGAAGCTGCCGCCCTCTCCATCTGGGGAAGCGGCTAGGCACACTTTCCAGGAAGGTCATGGTCAGGTGCTGAGTTGCAGGAAACTGAGCCAAGTTTCTTCTCTGGGCACCCATGTCCCCAAGTCTCAGGATGGGTCCCCAAGACCCTGAGAGGGCCTGCATTCACCCCAAGAGGCTACATGTGCTCCATTACGTAGCAGATTTTAAAACCACCATGACAGGTCAAGAGAGGGACTGCCAAAAAAAGGAGAAAGCTGTCTCTGCTTTCTGCGCAAAGGACCCCACATTTCATTTTTTGCACTGGGCCCCACAACCAGCATAGCCGGGCGCCCTGAATAGAGCTGAGGCCGGACAGGCGGGCTGGAGACAGGCTGGGGAGGGGGGGGGGCTGGAGCACACGGAGCTCAGGCTTCTCTTCAGAGACCAAGGTTGGCACACTTTTCTGTGATTATGTGATTATGTGATATGGTGGTGACTATTTGAGTCTCTGCAGTCATATGGGCCCTGTTGCAATAACTCGACTGCCATCATGTGCAAAAACAGAGACAATCCACAAACCAATGGCCGGAGCTGCGTTCTAATAAAACTTTATTTAAAAACAGACAGCAGGCCGCGTTTGGCCCAAAGACCATGGTTTGCCATCTCCTGTTGTAGACAAGGGGGAGTCATTGAAGGCATCTGGGGAACAGATAGCCATGAAATCAGACAGACTGTTCTAGAAGGTGAACGTGGCTTCACTGTTCAGGGTAGATGAGAAGGGGGTCAGGCTAGAACATATTGCGAAGGTCTAGTTCTGAAAAGGTCCAGGAGCGAGGGGCTGAAAGGGTAGAGCGGGGCAGCACAGGCCTCGCCGAGGGGCTCATGCCCAAGCCACTGACGCTGCTGGGCCCTCTCCGGTGCAGAAACGAGGAAAAGCAGGCGGAGGGTCCGCACCACCTTCACCACGGAGCAGCTGCAGGAGCTGGAGAAGATCTTCCACTTCACCCACTACCCAGACGTGCACATCCGCAACCAGCTGGCTGCCAGGATCAACCTGCCGGAGGCCCGGGTGCAGGTACCGCCCCTCCCCACGCCCCCAGCCCCGGCTCCGGGACAAGGGTGGTGTGCTGTGTCCTCGGCCCTCAGGGATGCTCCTTCTGAAGGTTCCCACTGGCTTCCTCCCACGAGTACAGTCATCTTGGCCAAATATTATCTTCTCAGAAATGAGGTCACCATTGCTACAAGATGGTTTCTCTCCTTTTGGGGGTGGAAATGGAATGAGGCGGTATCTGCAACCTCCATCCATCTCTGCCTCCCCACTTGCCTACAGTTCCAGAATGTTGTTCACTGTGTAGCCCTTTCACAAAATAGGTCTTGACAATCCAGACCCGGGGTCCACACACTTCTCCTGCAAAGGGCCAGCCAGTAAAGACTTCAGGCTGTGTGGGCACATGGTCACCATCAGACCCACCACTCGGTGCTGCCATGGTAACAAGAGCAGCAGAAGAGGAGATGGAGAGAAATGAGCTTGGTGGTCATGTTAGTCAGCTTGCGTTGCTATAACAAAAGACCTGAGAAAAATAACTTAAAGGAGGAAAGGTTGATTTGGGCTCCTAATTTCAGGGGTTTCACTCCATGGCCCATTGGCTCCATTGTTTCTGGGCCTGAGTTGGAGCTGTACCACCTCAAGGCAGGCAGAAAGCAGAGACGAAGAGAGACAGAGAGGGGAAGAGGCTGGGGATAACACCCTTCCAGGGCACACCCCAGCGACCTGCTTCCTCTCCATCACCTCTGAATAATGCCATCAGCTATGGACCCATCCAGGCTCAACCCACTGAGGAGGCCAGAGCCCCCGTGATCCAATCATTTCCTAGAGCCCCACCTCTGAACATTGCAGGGGGGACCAAGCCTCCAACACATGAACATTTGGGGGACATTCCAGATACAGACCATAATAGTGGTGTTCTGAGAAAACTTTATGAACATGAACTTTGAATTTTGTGTAATTTGCATGTATTATGAAATAGTCTTCTCCTTTTGATCTTTCCCCCACATAGAAAGTTAAAATATAGCAAAGAATGGTGGCACATACCTGTAATCCCAGTACTTGGGAGGCTAAAGACAGGAGGATCACAGGTTTGAGGCCAGCAACTTAGCGAGACCCTCAGCAACTTAGTAAGACCCTGTTTCAAAATAAAAATAAACCAGACATGGTGGTGCATGTCTGTAATCCCAGTACTTGGGAGGCTGAGACAGGAGGAGCACAGGTTCAAAGCCAGCCTCAGAAACTTAGAGAGGCTGTCAGCAACTTGAGACCCTGTTTCCAAATAAAAAATAAAATAGGGCTGGGGGTGTAGCTCAGAGGTAGAATGCCGCTGGGTTCGATCCCTAGCACCACAAAAAAAATTGAAAATAAAGTAGGGCTGAGCATATAGTTCAAAGGTAGAATGCCCCTGGGTTCAATCCCCAGCACCACAAAAAAAGTAAAAATAAAAATGTGAAAAACACTCTTGGGTCATGGGCCACTAAAAACATGTGGAAGGCCAGCCTTAGCATGCAGGCTACTGTTGGCCAACACTGACCTAGACCTCATGGGCTTTCATCTGGAGGCAGCATGGAGTTGTGTGAAGACCCCGGGTGCACAGTCAGGGCCTGAGTTAAGCAGCAGCAGCCTGACCTACCACCTGTAATCTCTGCACCGCAGTGTCCATTGCTTTGTCCATGGCTAGAAATACAGTAGCTCCTCGTCACCACCAGGGCACATCCTGCCCTCCACACATTCTCAATTCTGCAGACACTAGGCTGGCACTCAAAGTCCTACCAGATCCAGTTGTAGCACTATTAATACTCTCTCTAAAACAGTTTTCTGAATCATCTTTTATTTTTTTAAAAAAGAAATGCAAGCCGGGCGTGGTGGCACACGCTTGTAATCCCAGTACTTGGGAGGCTGAGACCGGAGGATCCAGGTTCACAGCCAACCTCAGCTACTTAGTGAGGCCCTCCACAACTTAGTGAGACCCTGTTTCAAAATAAAGAATAAAAAATATAGGGCTGGGGATGTAGCTTGGAGGTAGAATGCCCCTGGGTTCAATCCCCAGTACTGAAAAAAAAAAAAAAGAGAGAGAGAGAGAGAGAGAGAAAGAGGAAGGAAGGAAGGAAGGGAGGGAGGGAAGGAGGGAGGGAAAGAAAGAAAGAAAGAAAGAAAGAAAGAAAGAAAGAAAGAAAGAAAGAAAGAAAGAAAGAAAGAAAGAAAGAAATGCAATATACTTGTTTTAGTTCAAAATCTACATTGGGGCCCAGGCCAACACCCCACTCTTTATTTTATTCCAATCTCCTCTCCTTCTGGCTAAGGACCTCCCCTGTCTTAGATTGCTCCTCCTATTTGAATCATGCACCAGCTAAATGTTTAGCACCTGCATCTGCCATAAGACATTCAACACCTGCCTCCGCACGATTGCCAAGGCCAAATGGCCGCAGAGCAGGACCACCAGGGTGCTCACGAGCACAGGAAACTCAACGTTCAACCTCTAGATGCCAAGCGGCCCACCGAGCTTGCAAACTGGTGGCCTGCCATGGAAAACAGCCCACAGATGGGTTTTATTTAGTCTCCACAGTATTTTCAAACTCGGAAACTTCCACATAACAATCAAGATTTCCACACTGGAAACTGGACGAGTAGGAAGCAGCGAGCTCACATTTGCAGGTGGCGACTGCAGGCAGGAGCTGAGAAGCTGCCCCTCCAGGCTCTGCTCGCCACAGACCCCGCCCTTCCCAGTCATCACTCACTCATGGTCTCCCCCAGCCCTGCAGGCACAAAAGATTGTGACCTTGGGCCCACTTAGAAAGCTCATCTCCAGATGCAAGGAAATCCTGCCTGCTGAGAGCTTTATAAACTGCAAAGCACCAGCCCCTCAGAAAGTGGTATGTGGTTATGCATTTGGGGTACTAAATGGAGAAAACTTCTGTTATGTATCCTCTTTCTCTCTCCCTAACCACAGATCTGGTTCCAGAACCAGCGGGCAAAGTGGCGGAAGCAGGAGAAGGTGGGCAGCCTCGGTGTCCCGCAGCACCTGGGCGAGGCCAACTCGGTCCTGCCCGGGAGTCTGGACGTGGCTGTAAGTGGCCCAGTCATTCGGGGGGACTGTTGTCTGGAAGCATCCCAGCCAGACCTAGACGTGAGAACAGACCCAGGGGCCATGTCTACAGTGCCAAGTGCAAGGGAGAGCCTTCTAGAAACAGCACAAGCCAGGAGACCTCTGGAAGACCCGGCCCGTCCTAAGGCAAATGGCTGGCTCTCTGTCCCTATCCTCATTCCTGAGCCTCCATCACGGTGCTTCTCCCTCCTTCGGGAAGTGGACTGTGTTCCTTATACAAAACTTAACAGTTTCCAAAACAAAGTCGCAGGGTAAAAGGCAGGACGTGGATGTTGGACAGTTGGGTCTGTTCACACCGTGGGGTGTGTCCCGCAAGTCACCTTGCCCCTCAGAGGACACTAATAGTTTGGGTGAGGATGAAATGACTGGGACATGGAGAATTCTTGGCACCTAGGAAGCACCTCCTAGATGTCAGCCATCCTCAGAAGCAACACACGTTTCAGGTCGGCACCAGGTGCTGACGACCCCAGGTGGAGCAGCCAACGGGCATCCCTGAACCTGAACCTGCCCTGGGGTGACAGGTTGAACCTCCCAGGTGAGGTGGGATTTTTCATTTACCTTTTTTTTTTTTTTTAATCTTTTTGCTGCTGCTGCAGAAACCAGGTTCTGAGGAGCAAGTGACTTTTCAAAAGATTGCTGTAAGTACAGCATTAGGAGTAGGTTTCCTAGCCCCTGGGTCACACACTTCTTTTTTTTTTTTTTTTTTTTAATTGGTGCACTGTAATCATACATCTTTGTGAGGTACAAGCTGGTAAAGGCATACATGCACACATTTTTCATTTAACAATTCCCCAATTCCCGCCCCACTTCCTTGCCCTCCCTCCTTCTCAAGTTCAGTTTAGTGATTGACTTTGATATGTTTATGAAAGTACATCATGTGCATTAGGGTGTACCCCTCCCCCCCATCACCTTCTGTTAAGTCAAATTCTTTGCTCACTTAAGGTCCCTTAGGAAGGACTCCTTCTTCCTCTGGAGTCCCTCTTATGTCCCATTTTCTCCCTAGCTTCCACATATTAGGGAGAGCAAACGATTTTTACTTTTTGGGTCACACACTTCTTAACAGTGACCAGCTGTCAAGGTTTGCATGGGTCCACACAAAGCTCTCAGTGTTAAACCCAGAAAGTCCCAGGCAAAGCAGGACAAGTCAGTCCCACCGCCTGGCTGAGCTGCCGCGCCTCAGGGAAAGCTGGGAAAGCCAGGTCAGCCCTGGGGAAAGCCCAGGACGTGCCCCCCTCCCCAGCTGACTCTCCCCTCTCTCCTCCTCCCGACAGGACCCCATGCGGACGCCCGCTGCTCTGCACCGGCTGGCCCCTCCCGCCACGTGTTGCCCACCGGCTCAGCTGACCTCTGCCTGGCTCCCCGCCCAGGTCAGCCTCCTCCCACAGCACCCATGGGAGCTGCAGCCCCTCCTGGACCCCCTCGTCCAGCAGACCTGCGTCCCTGCCCTCTGCGTCCTCCCACCTCCGCACCCCAAATGGGGCAGCATCTGTGCCACTTCAACATAGGAACTGGGCACCCTGTCCCCAAGCAAGCCGCCCTCGTCTCCAGTGACAACAGATGACGGTGCCCTAGGCCTGGTGGAAGACCACCCTTACAATCCAGCAATGGCTCACAGCCCCAGAGGCTGGCCGAAGGAGCCATTCGAAGGCTGCATGGGCCTCGACAGCAGGTAGACAGCGGACGGAGCTCTCTCTCCAGCTAATGTTCCCTGCAGGTGCAGAAGACAGGCTGGCTGAGCACTCTGGAGGAGCTCGGGAGTCAGGGCGTGGTCATCTGCTCTTCCTCGGAGTTGCTGTGTGACCTGCAGCCAGTCACTCGCCCCCTCTGGGCCCCATCTGTCACACAAGGCAGCTGGACACCATGATTTCAGAGCCCCTTTTCTCCCTTGCTTTGTCGAGGTGCCATGGTAAACACTGAGGCGCAGAGGAGGCCAAGGAAGTGTTATTCCTGCTCTCAAGACACATCTATTGAGCACCTACTGAATGCTGCAAACATGAGACTGGACAGGGAGATGACCATGTGGGGCCCTGTCCAGTTGGTGCAAGGCTGGTGCAGACCTCCCCCGCAAGCAGAGCGCTCACCCCGGGACCTTGAGGTTGGCGCTGTCGAACTCATCCTTTGTACCTTTCATGTCAACATCCCAGAGTGGGCCAGCAAGAGGAGATTTTTTTTTTACGTGCTTTTATTGGTGCATTATGGTCCACATCATAATGTAAGTCATGTTGACGTTGACGTACATGCACACAGCACTTGGGGCCCCCCCACTTCCTCATCTCCCCCCTCCCATACAGAGGACTAAGATTGACATTGGGATCTTCACATATGTACACACAGTCCATGGTGGTATTTCCAATATTCCCCCTCCCTTTCCCTTAGACCGCTTCCCTGGCTCCACCGAGGTTTCGCCTCCAGTATCTGGAGTCCCTCCGGAATCCCAGTTACTCCCTAGCTTGTGCATATTAAAGAAAACTCATGACCCTTCGCTTTCTGTGACTGGCTAGTCTCACTTAACTAAGTTCTCCAAGTCCACCCATTTTCTTGCAAATGACATTATTTTATTCTTCTTTATTGCTGGCTGGCAATAGGAGATGTTTAAACATTTAAAACAGAATTTGTGTCTCTGGTTATTCTGCTGAATTGGGAAGGGGCACGGTCATTACTGGTGAATGAAGAGTAAGAAAGTAAGCTCTTTTTTTTTTTTTTTTTTTTTTTTTCGGTACTGGGGGATTGAACCCAGGGCATTCTACCTCCAAGCTACAAAGCTACACCCCTAGTCCTATTTTTTTTTATTCTTTTTTTTGTATGTGTGTGGTACTTGGGATGGAACCACCCAGGGGCATTCTACCTCCGAGCTACACCCCCCAGCCCTATATTTTGTTCTTTATTTTGAAACAGGGTCTCACTAAGTTGCAGAGGGCCTCACTAGGTAGCTGAGGCTGGCCGCGAACCCAGATCAGCCTCCCAAGTACTGGGATTACAAGTGTGCACCACCATGCCCAGCTGCCTTATTCTTTATTTTGAAACAGGGTCTCACTAAGTTGCGGAAAGCCTCACTAAGTAGCTGAGGCTGGCCTCGAACCCAGATCCTCCAGTCTCAGCCTCCCAAGTACTGGGTTTACAAGCATGTGCCACCACCCCCGGCTAGGCAGTAAGCTCTTTGCAGAGTCTGTCTCTCTGGAACTTGTGCAGGAGTCCCCCTGGAAGAGCAGCTTCTCTGTGTCCCAGAAAGCCCGAGATCTGGTTCAGTCCCTGGGCAGAGCACCCACCCTGCCTGGGCCTCAGCTTTCCTATCTGTACAATGGACACATAACTCCTCACTGCAGAGCCCTCAGGAGGCTCTGAGAGGAGGCCAGAGTTCTAGGCCAAGTCAAGGGCTGGGCCCACTGTGGAGTAAGGTTCTTAGTCCCACATCCCCCTGGGAAAGCAGCTGTTTCCATTCCAACCCTGGGATGAGGAACTCCAGCTCCCAGGGAGGCCTTCCCCAAGCTGCCCTCTCCCGAGTGTCTAAGGCTACAAGGGCCTGCTCCCCTGAGGTCTGAGGTCAGCACTGACCTCTATGTGCCAGTCCAGAGGACGCTCTAGGAATCTTCCCTGAACCCCAGAACCTCTGCAGTCTGCCTGGGCCCCTCACTCACCCAAAGAAGCCTCGGTCTTGGTCCTGCGCTCCTTCTAATTTCCCGGGTGACGGTACCATCTGGTTTCTCTCGGCCTCAGTTTCTCTTCTGTCCGGTGGACCTAGCAATGCCATCTCCACCTTCGGGTCCACAATATGCCAGACCCGCAGGCTGCAGCTCCCAGGACACGAATGCGCTGTGTCAACCCACTCGTGCCAAATCACTCAGAGCCCTGGACCGCTGCGCTGGCACCGCATCTCCAGACAACTCTGGATAAAACCAGAAAGCCAGGAATGAAGGAGAAAAGAACCAGCTAAAGCACCAACGCAGGCGGCCATCATGTGATTATCCATTTCACGGCCCTGAGCGCCAATGTGCAGAAAATAACTTCTACCATCTTGGTATCATTGCATTTGCTTTCCCTGTTGTTGGCAGGACGTTTAGCCTAGTAGCTTCCAAATTCCTGATTCCTCGAACCATCAGGTTTAGCTGCAGTCACACTTGAGACGGTCCCCTCTGCTCCCCTCCTTCCCGCGGGAGTCTTTGCTCGGCTGAGGTGGGAGTTGGGGAAGTGTTTTCTCAAAGGACACTGCATTCCGGGGAGTGGGGGGGCATGTCCACTTCCCTGCCCGCCTCTCTTAGTCTCCCTCTGCAGGCACTGAGGTGTGGTTCCACTGGCCTTGACCTTGACCTGGTGTGACCTCCCTGCCCTGGACAGGCACCACTTCCCTGGAGGTGCCGTGGGGGGTCATTCTGCACTCTCTCCTGTAGCCTCCCCAGCCCGGGCAAGAGCCGACACCCCCTGTGAGGGCCAAGGAAGCCCCGGGCAGGCCACAGTCTCCCCGTAGACTCATGGCTGATGGTTATTCCTCACGCCCGGCTGACAGGAAGTCACAGGTAAGACAGCTAATCTTCCAATTCTGAGTGGAATGGAAGAAACTCAAGTCCCTCTGCCCTGGGGTCCCCTTTCCCTGCCACATATCCTTCTGCCCCTGCCCTCTCCGGCTCTTCTGGAAACAGGATTCACCCAACCCAACAGGCCCAGGTGACCAAATGTCTCAGCCTCACTCCAGAAGGAAACATAGCTTTCGAGGGGCCACTTCTTCCTAGAAAAAAAAAATTTCCCCATCAACTATTTTATTCCCGTTGCCTTATCTTTGTGAGACAAAGGAATCACTTGACAACGCCTACCAGCTGTGTGTCCTTGGGCAAGTAACACGTCCTTTTTGTGCACCTGTTCCCTGGAGAACGCTTTCTTGCCTCTTAGGGTAACTGTGACAATTAAATCAGTTAAGGGATGGTGGCACGTGGTGAGCGCTCAGTGCGTGTTAAGAAAAAGCGATTTTCCCAAATACCCCTTCTACCTCTTTGCACTAACTGTGAGCAGCTGTGCCCAGGCCAAGTCCTAGCTCAGCAGGTGTTTTTCTGGTTTGGGTTTTTTTTGTTGTTGTGTTGTCTTTTGTTTTGTTTTGTTTCCATCTGTGATCATCTTCCATGATCATCAATTTTAAGATTCATAAGAAACAGATTTTTTAAGAACCATCTCAGGGCAGAGGGGAGTTTCCCAGGAAAAAACATCTCCTTCTTCCAGGTGGGGATGGAAGGGCCCCCTCATCTCCAGGAGGCTCCAGATGGCCTCGTGACTGCAGTCCCTGTGGAGAAGCCCCAGGCCATTTGCACATCCCTCCTGCAGCTGAGCCCATGTTGGCCAATATCAGGGTCCAGGGAGTTGGTATTGTCCATCTGAGCAGTCCGCTTTCACTGGAGACACTTTGGCATTAAATAATCCATGGCACCTCTGCTCCCTTTCACTGGGGATACTGGGTTGGGTCTGGGGCCCGTGCACAGCAACTACAGAATGATACAGGTCACGATTCTCTGGGTTACCTGCTTCCAGCCCTGACTGTTGTCCTGGGTACAGGCTGCAGATTCACCGGGTGGAGGGTGCGTCTTTTTCTTTGCTGTTCACTGTGCTGGTCCCTGTGCTGGTGCATCTGCTCTCTGCCTCCCCGTGCTGCTGCTCCTTGTGCCAGGGCTGGCCTGGGGGGGCTCAGGATCATGCTGGAGGGCTATTCTGGGAGTGGGGATCCTCTCCCCCCGGCTACACCAGGGAATGGCAGGCAAGCTGTCTTCTGGCCCTGACTCTGTGTCCTGCTCAGCCAGCAAATGCTCAGAGGGCAAGAAGAGTTTCTGCAAAAGGCAGAGAAGGCAGGAGGATTATCTGGAGATGGAGGTGGCCCAATACCCCAAATGCTCACATTTAACCTAGAATGAGCACCCTGCTCCCCAGCTCGCCCTGTGTTAGACAAGCAAGTATGTGGCTATATATAGGGATCCTCCTGTTTCAGCCTCCCAAGTACTGAGATTACGGTTACATGCCACAGCGCTGGCCTAGGGCTCTTTTCTAAAAATACACCTCCCATCCGTGAGCTTGGAGCCTTGTGTCCGAAGCACCTCAGAAGGCCCCACCTCTCCAAACCATTGCATTGGGCTTGATGTTTCAGGAGGCATTTTGGAAGAACGGACACATTTAAACCACAGCAACAGGTAAACAAGAGCCAGGGGAGTTGGTCACAAGATGCGTCCTGCCTTCCCCCAAGACCCAGCAAGGCCCTCTCCAGACCAGCCTCTTGATCTTGGAGTCCCTGAGGTTGAACTGAAGCACATTAGGCAGGAACTCAGAGCTATCTTCTTCAGACTTGTTGCAGTTGTGAGCCCAGGTCAGGGCAGCCCACATGTGGCCGGGTGTCGCTGGTGCCTCAACAGCAGACCGGAGTTCCCCAGGGACAGCCTCTATACTGGGCACTCCAGCTGCTCGATTTGCCACCAGGCCAGCAGCTCCTGCTGCGCCCCTACGTTACAGTTCCAGCAGGTGCTCAGCCGCTTGGTCTGGGGGCGCAGCAGGGTGACCTCCTCCTAGAAGCTCTTCATCCAGTTTCTGGGAAGCCAAGAAACCCCCCAGAGAGTGTGCAAAAACTGTGTGATTAAGGGTTTACTCTTCCCTGCTCTCATTAGTTTTGTAAAGAGCTATGAAGCTTAAAATTACTAATGACGAAGAATCCTTGTCCAGCTGGGAGTGGTGACCCATGCCTGTAAGCCCAGTACTGGAGAGGCTGAGACAGGAGATTGCAGGTTCAAGGCCAGCCTCAGCAATGTAGAGATACTCTTAGCAACCTAGCGAGACTCTGTTTCAAAATAAAGCAAAAAATAAATAAAATAGGGCTGGGGAAGTAGCTTGGAGGTAGAATACCCCTGGGTTCAATCCTCAGTACCACCAAAAACAAAAAAACAAAAGTCCTGTCAGACATATCTGAGGCAGATTCTGACTTTTTATAGGGATAGGGTCTCCCTAAGTTGCTGAGAGTTTCACTACTGAGGCTGAGGCTGACTTTGAACCTGTGATCCTCCTGTCTCTGCCTCTGTATTGGGATTACAGGTGTGTGCCACCACGCCCAGCTTCATTTGCATTACTATTGACAATAATGATTTGCATTACTAACAATTTTGGACTTAACTTTAGTTGCATACTAGCTCAAAGATAGCAAAGAGGCATATATCCTGGAAGTCTGTTCTAGACAGAACCCCCACTAATTTTTATATGCCCATTTCAATGACTTTCATGGTCTTCCCAAAATAAGTTACTTTTATCCCTCTATATCTGACTTTCTCCATCTATTAACTGGATAAAAGCCTGCCTCAGAAGACCACTCTGAGGATTATATTAAGTGATATACACAATGGTTTTGTACTTGTAAAAACACTTTATGGAGGTAGTAAGTGATTATTTATTGCTTTCCAAACTCCTCTATAATTCAGGTTTAAAAGTCCCCATCTGAAAAATGGTTAGAAATGCAGTAACATTTCTTTAATATTCTTTGACCTTTTATAGTTGAAATTTTTAAAAGGCTAACCAAGCAATAGAAAATGAACAGAGGGCCAAAATAAGAAATTCACAGGAAATACATACAAACGGATACTAAGCATATGAAAATATTCTCAATCTCACTCATAGTTAACATTGGAAATGAAATAGTAACAAAAGATATTTCCTCTTTCAGGCTGGCAAATACATTGGGGAGGGTTTGATGAAATGGGCATTCTCTTATATAAGGAAGTGTGAATCAGTAGATCATCATCTCAGAGGGCAATTTGACACCAACTGTTAATATTCTAAATGCAATTCTCTGTGGCCTAGTAATTATATTTCTAAGAATTTACAAAAGGATATGCATAATTAAATGCTTGAATAATCTTCTTTGTGAGTGTGTGTATGTGTTACTGGGGATTGAATTCAGGGGCATTCTGCCTCCTAGCTACACATATTTTTATTTTGAAATAGGGTCTCGTTAGGTTGCTGAAAGTCTCAGTACACTGCTGAGACTGCCCTTGAGCCTGTGATCTTCCTATCTCAGCCTCCCAAGTACCTAGATTATAGGCGTGTGCCACCACGCCTGGCTAAATAAACATAAATTAAGACGTTATTGACTCAATAAATTTTTTACTTAATGGTTTCCCAAGTTCTAGCTTGAATATTTCTTAAGAAAATTATTTTCTGTGGGTATTTTATTTTAAAGGTATGATAGTTTGTGTATTTAACAGTAAGGGAAAATGTAACCCAAATTGGTAATCTTTCTCTATATATGTTAGTACTTGAAGACTCATTTCAAAAGAAAGACAGCCTTTTCTTAATTTTAATACTGAACTCCTCATTTTAATCTAAAGGCCCTTTTCTTTTTTAGTACCATGCATGGGGATTAAACTGATGTTAAAACAGTTTGCAACTAAAAAGAAAAAAAAAGAATCATCCAATCATTTCAAGTTCATTCTGCACTTCTTAAAAATAAGTTTGAGAGCATTGAGAATCGTGTTTTCATTAAGTTTTGGGTATCTTTTATTATGCCATGTGAAGTCCTTTTTTTGTACAATTAAAGGCAGGTTATGGTAAAATGATGCATTTATTTACATCCATTTGTAGCAATTACATGAGAGTTTTTAATTTGGTTCCGTTTGGGTCTGTTCATTCCTATTGATGGTAGTTTGGTTGGATTTCCTGTTATGATACCCAAACTCACCTTTTGGTCATTGTTAATCTTTGAGGGTTTCAACATAAATTGTTCACTCAAAAAAGAAAATGCACCTGTCTAGTCATGCACCAGATAATGATGTTTTGGTCACTGGCAGGGTGCATACATGATGCCGGTCCTAAATAGTACCTCACCTGGAGCCATTGTGGCTATCTCTGTGTGTGTGAGTTTGCTCTATGGTGTTTGCACAGTGACAACACCCCCTAAGGACACACTTCTTAGAACGCAGCCCTGTCTTTAAACATCGCATGACTGTATATTAATATTGTATATAAAATTGTTCACTGAAGTCTTGTGGTAGCAAACACTGGAAATCACCTAAATAGGACCCTGGTGGAGCCTGTTGGAATAAATTTATCCAGTTGTTAAAAAAATAATGAGAGAGATAGAAATAAACCTCCTGGAAGATTATCATTAGATACCTCCTTCAATGAAAAAATCAAGTTGCAAAACAGTATTAAGATCTCTTTGAAGTAAGAAAAGGACAAAGATATCTCTTTCTATATAAAAGCATCATCTAGCCAGACACGGTGGCACATGCCTGTAATTGCAGTACTTGGGAGACTGAGACAAGAGGATCACAGGTTCGAAACCAGCCTCAGCAATTTAGCAAGAGCCTCAGCAACTCAGCGAGACCCTGTTTCAAAATAAAAAATAAAAAAGGCTGAGTTTGTAGCTGGGAGGTAGAATGCCTCTGGGTTCAATTTCCAGTACAAAAATAAATAAAATAAAATGAAAACATTATCTATATGCTGATGTTTTCTGCATTTTACTTTTACTTCATAACAAATCACCCCAAAACCTGGTTTCTTGAAGCAGCGGCCATCTCTTTGGCACGCAGTTCTGTGTCTTGACCGGACCTTCATCTGGTGGGGGCGACTCAGCTCGATTCAGCTGGGCATGTTCCTGCATGTGAGGTCAGCTGGCCGGTCGCTGGCTGCCGAGTGACCTAGGATGACCCCACTCCCAGGCCTGGGGCGGGCAGGCTGGCAGCTGGGGGGATGGGGTGACCGGGCCACACACGGCTCTCACTAGCTCCCTCACGTGGAGGTCACGGGATTCCAACAGCACAAGACACAGGGGCTACGGGCCCCCCGAGGGTCAGGCTCAGAACTTATGCATCGCTCCTGCTGCTCTCTGTTAGTCAAAGCAAGTCCCAACGTGGCTCAGATTCAGGGCTGGGAAAGCGGATTCCTCCCCTCCATGGGAAGAGCTGCAAGGTGTGTCATGTTTGACTGCCAGGCGCCCATTGACCCAGGCCTCTCCCCAAACCTTCTGCATACCTCCACTCCCTTATCCAAAGGCATGCAAGCTTACCAGCTCTACAAACTCCACTGACCATCCCCCCCCACACACACACCCAAACCTGCTTCTTTTTTTTTTTTTTTTTTTTTTTTTTTTTTTTTTTTTTTGCGGTACTGGGGATGGAACCTGGGGGCATTCTACCTCTGAGCTACAGCCCCAGTCCTATTTTTTATTCTTTATTTTGAAACGGTCTCACTAAGTTGCGGAGTGCCTCACTAAGCAGCTGAGGCTGGCCGCGAACCTGGATCCTCCTGTCTCAGCCTCCCAAATGCTGGGATTACAAGCGTGCATCACCACACCTGGCCCCCAAACCTGCTTTCTCAGCCCTCCACCTCCAGCAATTAGCAACACCTTTCTTCTAGTTGCTCGGGCTAACATTCTGAGAACCTTCCCCACAACTCTTTCTTCTAATTAAGCAGCAAATCCAGCATTCATCCTGCCTCCCCGATGCCCACAGGGGTCTCTCCTGTTCTCCCAGGATTTCACCTTGCCCCACCCGGGCCCTGTTCCTCATGCAGTAGCCAAAGACACACTGGCAGGATGCATCAGAGCATCATTCTCACGACCTGTGAATCAAGTCAAAGTCCTTTCCATGGCCAACCCGAAGGCCCTGCATCTCCTACCACTTTCCAAAGGCTTCTCTGCCCCAGCCCCGCTGACCCCCTCCCCGCTGCTGACCCAAGCTACACGCCAAAGCCTACCCCAGGGCTTTTGCATGCACTGTCTGTTCACTCTGCCTAAAACATTCTTCTCTGGCTATTTACCTGGCCTGCCCCTTCACTTTCCCCCAGTCTCCACCCATAAATTCACCCCAGACCCTCGTACCTAAAATAGCACACACTGGCACATCCTGCCACTGGCCAGAATGGCACCTCATTTTATTATTTGTGTAGCACTTATCAACATCTGACATATTATACATTTTATTATTCACTCACTGTCTCCCATCAGTAGAATGCAGTCTCTATGAGGTGAAGGAGCCTGTCTCATCAGAACACTGCTGTATTCCCAGTAACCAAAGCAGTGCCTTGCACACAGTAGGTGCTCGATATTTGTTCTACACACAGTGCACATACACAGGTATACCTCTCTGTACATGCACAGAAAATTCCTACCCTGGGAACAACTTAAAAATGGCAGCAATGACTTCCAGAGCCACCCAATAAGCAAATTCTTTTTCTCTTGCACAAAGGAGGACAATAGCTTAATTAAGAGATAACAGGCCCGAGAAGATGCAGGTACCAATGGCAGGTCACCTGCCTCGGGAGCCAGCCATGCAGAAGAGCCCTCTGTCTGCCGCCCTCCAGATGAGCACCGGGATCCCATAGCACCTGCTCACACACAGATCCTTCCGCTAAACACAGCAGGGAATTGCATACAAAGCCCTCCACATCTGGAGCAGGCCCATCTTTCCTGCTCCAGATGTGGGAGCAGGGTTGGGGTGGGAAAGAGATAGATAATATGACTCCATCATCCATCCCTGGGCATTGTCAGAGCAGGAGACCCCAGAAGGGTGAGTGTTGGGGTCTTAGTCCAGCTGGAGAGACCTCGCCTCTAGATGGCGCCTGGCAGAGTGTCAGAAGTGGCTGCAGGTGGTAACATCCTAGGGCTGTGCCACGCCAGAGCGCATGCACCGTGGCCGGCCCAGGTGAGGGCTGTATACGGGCACCTCGTGGCCCAAGCCCTGTGTGGCTTTAAGAGCCTCCACCTCTCGCCCGAGAGGACTGGTTGCTGGGAGGTTGGTTGGTTGTTGGTTGTTGATGGGGGAATGGTTGGTTGCTGGGGGTTTGTTGGAGAGGTACTATTGCGAAGAATGGCTATGGAGAGTGTGGGGAGAGAGATGATTGTGGCTAGAGAGATGGTTACTGTCAGGGTTAAGAGAATGATTACTGTTACTGTTACTGCTTGGGTAAAGTCCTCAGTCCCAGAGAGAGAGAGAGAGGTATAATAAAGAGAAGCTTGAACCAGCAACATTTGGTTATCGTCTCCATTGGAGCCTTACGGTTGAGGGTCCAGCGTGGGGGACGATAGGTGAGGGTTGGTTTATAGATATTGCAAACAGGCAATTCAGGGGGTCCCATGTGACCATCAGACAGGCTCATGGCACAGAGTATTGTAAAGACATTGAACCCGTATTCAGAAATAAATAGGTTTCATGTTTAAAAATACAAATTTCTTCTTGTTTTGGAACAAATTGGGCCTGGTAAGCCCGCATCACGTCTCCCCTGGAAACGATCTCTCAGAGGTGAGTGGTGGGTCCCAAGAGACAGGTGCACACCCCTGCCAACTGCAATCTTCCCCACAGTCACTGCATGCGCCAGCCTCCTACAAACCTGCCAGAGCCTGCGGCCTCTCAATGTCACCTGTCCCAAGACCGCAGTCCACTCCAGAAGCTGTCATCGCCCATGGCCTTCAAGGACAACAGCTAGGGCAGTCTTTCCTTTGGTCCAGGGCCCCCACCCCCTCATCCTCCTCCTTGCAGGAAATATTTGTTGGATAAAGAAAAAAGTGAATTTGTAAATGAATGGACAAATCAATGGGTCCATAGATGAACTGGTGAATGAAGAGCTATTGTCCATTCCACCTACAGTGTCCACCCAGCTCCTGCCACACCACCCATGTGTGCCGGGTTCAAATAAGCCAGCCCCATCACCCTCTGGCCACCATGCATGATTCCCCATCCTTTGCTCCTGCTGTTCACACCATGCCCATCCTTGGGTTCACCCCATGCCCGTTCTTGGGTTCACACCATGCCCATACTTGAGTTCACACCATGTCCATTCTTGGGTTCACACCATGCCCATTCTTGGGTTCACACCATGCCCATCTTTAGGTTCACACCATGCCCATCCTTGGGTTCACACCATGCCCATCCTTGGGTTCACCCCATGCCCATCTTTGTGTTCATACCATGCTCATCCTTGAGTTCACACCATGCCCATTCTTGGGTTCACACCACGCCCATCTTTATGTTCACACCATGCCCATCTTTGTGTTCATACCATGCTCATCCTTGAGTTCACACCATGCCCATTCTTGGGTTCACACCACACCCATCTTTAGGTTCATACCATGCCCATCTTTGAGTTCATACCATGCTACCATGCCCATCTTTGGGTTCACACCATGCCCGTCCTTGGGTTTACAGCACCACCTCTCCCCTCCCAGAGCCCTGGTCTGACTGCCACCATAGGTCTCAAAACTTCAGACCTGGGACTCAGGGAGCCTGGGTCCTGTCTGCTTCCCTGTCTTGCAAGGCAGTGGCCAGTTTGTCCCTCTCTGCAACTCAAGTCCCTCATCTATAAAATTGTACCGTAAAGGCAGCCTCTGAGGTCTCATTCAGTTCTGGTATGCTGGAACTCTCCTCATTCTGCAGAAAGCCTACATCTGAGCCCAGACTCTTTGCAGGGTTTCCAGGAGACACGGAGCCACAGGATCCCAGTGCAGTGCGGAAACTGGCTCAAACAGCAGGACTCCTTTGTCCCTGGAAAGACGGAGACCAGGATTAATGAGTGGAGTTCGCCTCCAGCCCCAGGGTGGGTGGAGAAAGGTTCCAGATGGAAGCTGTTACTAATCTTTCTCTGGGGTCACAGCCAACAATATGGTCCCTGACGGGGCTGTCGCTCAAATTAATTGTTTGGTTTCTTGTTCTGGAACTAAGCACAGAGGAGGGGAGGAGGGGGCTGCAGTCTGAAGGGAAGTTGGGAAAGTTGTGAATGACGGTCAAGATAGACTACCGGTGTCAGGACTGGCCCAGGACAAATGACAGCGGGGGCCCCTGGGAGAAAATGATTAAGACTCCCAAGACAGCAACAGCATGAAATCAAGAGCGAGGTCCTCCCAAAGCCACAGGCCATGGTGCTGCCCTGCGGGAGTCCTTTCAGTAGAAGCTGGCACTGCCTAGTGGACCCAGGGGCTGGCTGACCCTGGGGTCTATACCGGGAACTTTGTGGGACAGACCCTTCTGCAGCTCTGCAGAGACAGAGTGAACATGCAGAGCCCTCCCAGTGACCCAGAGCTTCCCTGTTCCCACAGCCGTGCAAGGGGCTGTAGTCTGGTGGATGATGGGAATTTCCCCTAAGTCCCCTTCTCACATTAACCAGTTGTTACAGCTTACTAGTTCCTTCATTAATTCGTGAGTTAAATAAAATCGTTGGCAGCTGTTCATTTTATGCTCGTATGAGAGTCGTGATTTTCATTTTGAAAACTGGCCTTTCACAGGTGACATGCGTTCAGAGTCATAACCCCGATGTCCAGATAACTTAGCATCCAAACCAAGACACCTTTGAGAATGAAAAGGGGCAGCTGTCAATCATCAGATTAGGATAGCAGGCGTAGACCAGGACTCTCCTAAACACTGGAACCTGGATTACACTAACTGTAGCCCAGGGAACAGAAGGGGACCCTTGAGGGATTTGACACGGACTTTCATTTTCATGGGAAATTGGGGAAAATATTGGGTAGATTCAGGTCCGGATGGATGAGTTAAAGAGACTAAAGGACAATATAGAAGAGATACACGCCTCGGGGCCTTTGTACTGGCTCTTCCCTGGAACACTCTTTCCCTACAATTCCACATGACTCGCTCCCTTCCTCCAGTCTTTGTTCCAAATTGCCTTCTCAGAGAAGCCTCTCCAGCCAGATGTTTAAAATTGAAAGCCCCCAGAGCCGGGTGTGGTGGCGCACGTTTGTAATCCCAGCATTTGGGAGGCTGAGACTGGAGGATCTGGTTCGCGGCCAGCCTCAGCTACTTAGTGAGGCCCTCCACAATTTAGTGAGACCCTGTTTCAAAATAAAGAATAAAAAATAGGGCTGGGGGTATAGCTCAGAGGTAGAATGCCCCTGGGTTCCATCACCAGTACCACAACAACAACAACAACAAAAATTGAAAGCCCCCGCACCTCCTGCAGCCCCTAGTCCTCTCCTCCGCCTTCTCGTCCTCCTGGTGCCTGGTCTGCCCTGTGATTGACTGGCCCATCTGTTTATTCCCTGACTCTGCAGAATGCAAGCTCCACAAGGAAGCTTCCAGACTCTTGACTGCTCTGTTGGCTGCTGTCCCAAGAGTCTAGAACAGTGCCTGGTATGCAGTGGGAACTCAACAAATATTTGTGAAATAGCTAAATTACCAAATGGG
Source organism: Graphiurus murinus (assembly GCA_004027655.1). Taxonomy (NCBI): domain Eukaryota; kingdom Metazoa; phylum Chordata; class Mammalia; order Rodentia; family Gliridae; genus Graphiurus; species Graphiurus murinus. The sequence continues at coordinate 32,009 of PVLC010000660.1, read as the reverse complement.
CATCTAGACAGGTCCTCGAGCCGTGACGTCCGATGCTTTTAGTAACTGCGTGGATAAGGATGTGGAAGGTAGGGCAACATGGGAGGGCGGCCAAGCTTTGAGAGGACCAGTGGTCCCATTTGTCCATCCAACCCATAATATTGATCCCTACTGTGTGCCAGGCACAGAACAGACCAGTCTTGGCCCCAGCAGGGGTTCCGCCCTAGGAAGGGAAGACAGAGTTAAAATACAGGAAACAAGTAAATTGCATATGCTGCTGGATGGTGATGAGTGAGATAGAATAGAGGAAAACATGTAGCCGGTAAAGGGGAGGGGGGACCCCGCAGGTGGCCGCAGGCTGCAGGATGGAATGAGGTGGCCCAGGGAGCTTGAGCAAAGACCCAGCACAGCACTAGCTTCCGCAGACCGTGCAGCCACAGCTGGTCAGTGCTTGCACCTCTGTGGGTTAGCTGGGCTCAGCTGCTCATGTAGCATAGGGTGAGGTCCCGCGCACGGAGCAAGTGAAGACCTGCAGGTGCGGTGTCGGGGTCACCAGCGAAACAGTCCACCCCATGGAACGCAGTCTCGAGCAGCTGAATCTAAAACAGTCCCTCTGTCTGTACTCTCATCCGTAAAAAAGCTAAAGTCGATGTTCTGCGAGGTCCCTGCTCCCATCACCCTCCCATAAGGGCAAAATCGCAAGGGAAGCGAACTTTGACCAGCTGGCTGAAACCAGAGGAAACTTCACTTTGATAAATATATGGCCCTTCACATGGGACCAGAAAACCAATCAGGAAAGTCCATGAAGAAAGGAAGGTATCTTAGCTAAAGTCCAGGAGTAAAATGCTTGGGTGATTTATCTGAAGGTGAGCTCGTACATGCTTAGGTGGTTTATCCAAAATAAATGGCTAGGTGATTTATCCAAAGGCGTGTTCAGTGGAAGTTCAACAATGTGCTGCAGCCCCGAATGAGTTTGTGGGGCCTTCGGCAGCATAAATAAAAACATCAGGTCTAGATTAAGGAAGGCAATTCTCCTCTATAATCCAAGCCCAGCTGAAGTCATGCATCTTTTTTTTTTTTTTTCTTGGTGCTTTCTCTTAAGTGAGAAGTGTAGACAAACTGGACTGTGTCCAAAAGAGAGGGCCCAGGGATTAAATCAGGCTGACACCATCTGATTCCCCGATCGGTTTTAGTCTTGCTAAGAGTAGAATGACCCACCATTGTATGAATCCTGACATAAGGCAAGAGGAGGTATACAGCAACACCTGTGAAGTGTTCTTCCCTGAAAAATTATAATAATGATTGAACTTTACTCCAGTCATTCTCAAGACTTTACCTGTTTACAGGCAAAATAGGAGTTAAAAGGAAAGTTCACCATGAAGAAGTAATCAGCCATCTTTGGAATACAGGATAGACAGCAGGACAATAAATCTACAGTGTGGAAAAAATAAGAGAGAAACTGCCACCGAATGAAAGAAACTGGGAGATCTACCAGGCAAATGAGATATCTGAGTCTGGTTTATCCCTTTCTTTAATTGTGAAAAATCTTTGATACAATCAAAACACTGACTATGAACCAAGTTATAGAGGATATTAAGCTTTTCTGTGAATTGCTTTAGTTGCCATAAAAACATGGTCGGGTTTTTTAGTGTCCCTCTTTGTTAGAGATGCATAGGGAAATCGGATTGCTTATGGGAGGAAGGACATAATGCTCCAGCTTTGCTTTAAAACACTCCGGCAAACACACACAAAATCAGAGAAGGAAGGAGGAGATAGAGAACACCAAGAAAAGGTGAAGAGTTGTTGAAACTTGCTGATCAGCATGTGGGGTTCATAAGGAATCCTCTCTACATTTGTATGTGCTAGAAACTTTCCATAATAATAAAAAAAAAAAAGTTTAAGCCAGGCACAGTAGTGCACACCTGTTATCCTAGTACTTGGGAGGCTGAGATAGGAAGATTGCAGGTTTGTGGCCAGCCTCAGCAACTTAGCAAGGCCTTCCACAACTTAGCAAGACCCTATCTCAAGACAAAAATAAAAAATAAAAAAGGCTAGGGGTATATGTCAGTAGTAAAGCACTCCTGGGTTCAATCCCTAGTACAAAAAAAAAAAATCAATGAAATAAATAGAAGGAGCTGGGGGGCTCAATTCCAGTTCTGCTGAGTCTGCCTAAGCAAGGATCTTGGCCCCCTGTCTCCTCCAAACCAACAAGTTGGTGTGAGTGGCCTGTAGGGTAATTATCAATATTCTCCAAAGGCCCCTGGAGTCTACTGAGCCCAGAAACCTCTGGGGGAGGCAGGGCCAGCACATCACAGTCCCCTTTGGGCCGTTCCCAGAGGCCACTAGTCCAGCCTCCCTCACCAGAGGCCACTAGTCCAGCCTCCCTCACCTGGCCAGCATGCCCCTGGGCCAGAGGGACCCAGAAGGAGGCACGTCTGGAGGCTTCCTGCGAGGGTCAGGGCTATGGCTGAGCAGAGCCCCGGGTCTCCTACACCTGCCCTGCTGGCTGAGGGCCTGGCTCACCTACCAGTAGGAAAGGGCTCCTTTTCTGAAGCGGTGGAGAGCCGGGGCAGGAGGCTGCAGGCCTGAACTTGAGCGTGGCCACCCATTTGACCAAGTGAGCCAGGAAAACACCTTGCTCTGAAGCCCAAGTGAGGCCAAAGAGAGGCTGGGCTGCACCCTTGGCCGGAGGCAGCTCCCCAGGAATCATTCAGTGCGTGGCTTTGTTCTGGTACCCACGGTCTCAAGAGAGGGATGATCCAAACTCCCCATCCCATTCTACAAACGGAGCCTCCAAGGGCCTGGGGCGTGGGGGCCACTGTCCAGAACAGTGGAGGAAAGCTCAGTCCAGGGTCCACACTCTTTCCATCGCCAGCTCAGGGCCCCCTTCCTGTGCCCTGGGAAGCATCTTCTCAGAGGGCTTTGAAACACCCTGAGAACAAGCTAGGGGTGGGAAGCAAAATTGCTAAGAGGTGGTTCCCGCACGACCTGAAACTCGAGGCTCTCCAGCCCCTGGCAAGCATCAAAATGGTGAAGATCAGGCCAGGTGAGTTCCACAGGACAGGCTTATCATGTGTGGCGGGGCAGCTTGTAATTCCAGCTTGCTGGACATGACCCAGGGCAGCATTTGCCGCCGCTGTGGAAGGGGCCTCTGAGCCATGCTCATTGCTGCACGGACCTGGTCTGCACCTCAAGGAGCGTTTCCAGTTCATCAGCACTGGGGTTACAGAAGCTTCCCAAGTTGGGCTGCAGAGCAAGGTGTTTTCCTGGCTCCCTGAAAAGGTAAGAGAGCTGCAAAACTCCAAGAGGGGACCGTAGCTTCCAGAGCTTACAGCCGCGGGTATGCAAGCCCAATGCTGTTGCAATTTCTCTCTGCATCAAGGATGCAAGGAACGAGGAGGCGGGACACAGGAGCGCAAGAGTGGGGAGATGATGCCGGGCCTGCAGTTAGCTTGGAGAGAGAGCAGAGCTTCCGTGGTCCCCGGGGGATGGAGGCCACGGCAGCGGAGGAGGGACAAGTCCTGGCTGAGGGGGGAGGGAGGGCCTATGTTTTTGAACCATGGAATCTTTGGGCAGACGGGTGAAACAAACCATGGGCCCTTTTTCCAAATAATACCTTTCAAATTGATGGACTCAAACGCAGAAGATTTTAAAGGAAACCAATTATGTTGAAATCCAGCTATCAAAACCGCCAAACATTTGTAATACCCTAACTCGTGGGCTTCTTCAGTAACACCAAAATAGTGTGAGTTGTCGGCAGCTACTGTAAAGGGAGGAAAGTAGTCGTGGTGACGAAGCCACAGGTGCTGTTAATGCGGCGGCATAATTTGTTGTCTGCATTTATAACCAACGCAAATGCTGCACCCCAGCAAGAGGCGAGAGGAAACACTGCACCATGTGCCCACGGCAGTGGGTGTATGATAAGGAAAAAGCCAAATCCAGAGGCTCAGAAATGTTCATGCCTTGAGTAAAATTGATTGCAGTTTAAGTTAATGGAAAGGTATTAAATAATACCCTTGTTTGCTGTATGAGACTTTTTTCTGAATCCTTTTCAAGCTTTTCAACGTGGTAAAATGTGTTAAGTATATATTTTGCTATAAAGAGAACTTTTTCCTTTCAACATAGCAGGGAACATATACTTATTTCTCTCTCTGTTCAGGCGCAGTGAAGGTGTAAGTACCCTGGCTCTCATGACCGGGCCGAGGTGTAGGAAAGCCTGCTGCATCGTAGCCCGGGTTCAAGAAGCACCTGACGAGGAAAGCGTGTCTGTAGGGTGAGATGCCTGGCCCGCAGAGACACTCCATGCCGCGGTCTTTGCCTTCTGGGATCACAAACTTTTCCTTACTTTTCACAATCTGTACAATAGAAATTATAATTCAAACTCCACAGTGATATAATGAGGACGAAAGGATTAGGACTCAACAAATGCCCATTTCCCAGAGTTTCTATACATTGTGCACAACCTGCCCAGCTGTACGCAGGGCCCTGAGTACCCTTCTCCTTGGTCTGCGAGAGCCAAGGGCTTCCTGCCTGGAAGGTGGGTGCTGCCCATCCCCCCACAGGATGCACTTGACGGGTCCCTACTGAGAATTGACAAGTTCACACGGGCGTACTCTCAGCTGGGAGCTCTGAAGACGGGTGGGAGAAAGCAGAGACACAGAGAACATCTTACGTCTCCTAGAACGCGCCCAGCTGTGCACACTAGCTACTTAGCATCTTCTGTGTATTCGAAGTCAGGGGACTCTATCCTTCAGTTTCCCATCTGTATTTATGGTTTCTACCTCCTAAGGCTGATAAAAGGATTCAGTGAGCACTGTTTATGGAGCATTTAAAATGGACACGGTCCTGTGTGTGTGCGCTTGCCAGGTAAACCAAGTCACTTACCCGCACAGCATCTTTGCAAAGTAGGCTTATGACTTCCAATTGTCAGGAAGACACTGAGACCCGAGTCCAAGACTGTTGGTGTTGTGACTTGTCCGGAGAGAAGGGCCCTGTGATCCTGGCCAGCTCAGTCAGGGGAGCTGGGTCTTTAGAAATAAATGGCTGTTCTGCACTCACTGAACCCTATGCTTGGGACAAGCCAGGCTTGGTTGTGTACCTGGGATTACAGAATCACAAGTTCACAGGCAGCTTGGGCAATTCAGGAAGCCCCGTCTCAAGATGAGAGCTGGGTTCTAGCTAAGTGGGAGAACACCCTCAGGTTCGGTCCCCAGTACCAAAAGAAAATAATGGTCTCTGCATGGGACAAAGTCCCCGATCTTCTCAGCGCTGCTTCTTCCTTTTGCTGACTCTCAGCTCAAAGGGTCCATCGTGGCTTTGCCTGGTCACCGCCTTCCTTAATCCTCTCCCGTCGCTGTCACTCACTCACTGACAGTCTTTATAGTTGTCAGGGATAATTGTGCTTCTTTTTTTTTTTTTTTTTTTTTTTGCGGTACTGGGAATTGAACTCAGGGGCATTCTACCTCCAAGCTATATCCCCAGTCCTATTTTTTATTCTTTATTTTGAAACAGGGTCTCACTAAGTTGCGGATTGCCTCACTAGGTAGCTGAGGCTGGCCTCGAACCCGGATCCTCTGGTCTCAGTCTCCCAAATGCTGGGATTACAAGCGTGCACCACCACGCCCACCTAATTTTGTTTACTTGGTCCTTACCTAGTTCTTTACCCCCAATTTCTCTGACCCACCCTTTGCTATTTTTCTATATTTCAACAGTGCTTCGAACAATAGATTTCCTCCAGCCAAGATGTCCATCAACAGATGAATGGATTACAAAACTATGGGATATGTACACAATGGAATTTTACTCAGCCATAAAGAAGAACAAACTCATGTCATTTGCAGAGAAATGGATGGAACTGGAAAACAGTATGCTAAGTGAGATTAGTCAGTCACAAAAAGTAAAAAATCATATGCTCTCCCTAATATGGGGAAACTAGGGAGAAAACGGGGCATAAGAGGGACTCTAGATGAAGAAAGTGAAACCTTAGATGAGCAAAAAAGGTGACTTAACTGAAGGTGATGGGGGGCGGGTGAGAAATACCCTAAGGCACATGATGTACTTTCACAAACATCAAAGTCAATCACTAAACTGAACTTGAGAAAGAGGGAGGGCGAGGGAGTGGGGCAGAAATTAGGGAAGAGTTAAATGAGAGATGTGTGCATGTATGCCTCTACCAGTTTGTACCTAACAAAGATGTATGATTAAAATGCACCAATTAAAATATATATATATATATATATATATATATATATATATTTCCAAGTATTTGCTAACTAAATACTCCTCTCCTGAGAGGCCAGCTGGCTCCAGCTCACATACAGGCTCTGACGGGGAGCGCATTACCTCCCAAGGCTGTCAGCTTTGCTACCTTTGGTTTCCACGGTCAGAAAGCCTCTCTTCCACTGGAACAGCTCTGCCCCTTTGATACCCACAGGCAAGGTCTCTTCTGTCACCTTTGGAAGTGAGCGCCTCTCTTCTTCAGTTGGTGACCCCATTTCTGATTTGTCAAAAGATATTCTTCATTCTTAGCCAGCCGTGGTGGCGCACGCTTATAATCCCAGTGCTTGGGAGGCTGGGACTAAAGGATCCGGGTTCACCGCCAGCCTCAGCTACTTAGTGAGGCCCTCTGCAACTTAGTGAGACCCTGTTTCAAAATAAAGATTAAAAATAGGACTGGGGGTGAAGCTCAGAGGTAGAATGCCCCTGAGTTCAATCCCCAGTACTACAAGAAAAAAAAAAGATATTCTTTGTTCTTACATTTCTGCCTTTCCAGGTAACCTCAGTAAGACATGAAAATGGGGGTCCTGCCCCTTTATCTCCCAAAGACACCCCCAGATGTCTGACTGCCTCCTGCCAGGGACATCCTACCCTAGCCAGCGGCATGCGATGTCACAGAACAGAAACTCCCCGAGTCCAGCTCAGCCCAAGGTGGGAAAGGACGGGCTCAGCAGACCCACTCCCCACGCTGCATCGTGCTGTCTGTGGATTCCCTGTGGGGGGGGGGGCAAAGTCTGAAACACACCGGATGTCAGGAGTGGCGCTCTCCTGCGGAGCCTGGATTCTGCCCTATAGATCTTTCCAGAGCCAGAGACACATGATGGGTCCTCAGACTCTCAGAGAAGGAGCCACTGACGCGGGTCCCCCAGCCTCACTTTCTGACATTTCACGAGCTACTCGTGTCCCAGTTCTAGCTTGGGAAATGCAAGGCTGGATGTGGCTAGTCTTCCTAGCTCTGTGATTTTGTGCTTCTGGAAAAAAAAAACCCTTCTAGGGACAGGACTTTGTTCTACTACATCCACTGTGAGGGGTCTGCCTACCCACATCTGAGGGAGGGAACAGGATGCTGGTGGAGTTTTTTGTTGTTGTTATTGTTTTTGTTTTGTTTTGTTTGCAGTATGAAGGATTGAACCCAGAGGTGTTCTACCTCCAAGCTAGCTACACCCTCACCCCTATTCTTTATTTTGAAACAGGGTCTCACTAAGTTGCAGAGGACCTCACTAAGCAGCTGAGGCTGACCAAGAACCTGAGATCCTCCTGTCTCAGTCTCCCACGAACTGGGATTACAAGTGTGCACCACCACGCCCGACTCTAGTGGAGCTTTTAAAAATCTCTTTCCGAGGGCTCTGGGAAGCCTTTCCTAGTCTCCATGTCTTACCTGTCTACTCTCCACCCCCAGCCAGGTTCCCATTTACAACCCCCTTCAAATAACATCTCGGGATTCTGGGGCCGATAAGAACCACCCTGTAATTGTTTGGGAGCTGTAAATGACTTAAGTTGGTTAGGATTCTAATTGCCCCAAATGACTTTATTGCCTCCAGGTGATAACAGGGCTGTAACCTTCCTCCCAGGGGAGTACAGGTCCCCACCCTGGGGGGTCACGCAGCGGTCAGGGCCCTGGCAGCTGGGGAAGAGGTGAGACGCCCTCTATCCCAGAGCGCCTGGGAGCAGCCGGGCGGATGGAGGCGACCACAGGAGACCTCGGGGCTCCCCACCTCCCTCCGGGGACCTTGCAAGGCGGCCACATTGAGCCTCGGTCTTCATCTGTGAGGACTTGCCTCCTGTCTCACCTGGGACCCTGGGGCCTGGTCCTGTTGACTAATTTCACTTTGCAGAAGTTTACAGGAGTGGAGGGGAGATAGTTGGGGGCGGCAGAAAGATAACTCATCGTAGCGCGTATGCATTCCTCTAAGGGTCGTTGAGCACTTGCGCTAGACATGGTGCTAGAAAGGAAAATAGACAGAGTGGATGGCAGAGACTATACATATGTATATGTGTGCTCTAGACATGCACCATGTATACATTTATATCATGTACGCACACAACATATATATTTATACAAATTTCACAGATTCTGTGGCACTGGGGATTGAACCGGGGGCAGTCCATCTACCTCTGAGCCACACCCCCAGCCCTATCTTATGTTTTTTTTTTGTTGTTTTTTTTTTTGCGGTACTGGGGATTGAACTCAGAGGCATTCTACCTCCGAGCTATACCCCCAGCCCTATTTTTTATTCTTTATTTTGAAACAGAGTCTCACTAAGTTGCGGAGTGCCTCACTAGGTAGCTGAGGCTGGCCGCGAACCCGGATCCTCCGGTCTCAGCCTCCCGAATGCTGGGATTACAAGCGTGCGCCACCACGCCTGGCTCATGTTTTTTTTATTTTGAAACAAGGTCTTGCTAGGTTGCTGAGAGTCTTGCTAAGTTCCTAAACCTGGCCTCGAACCTGTGATCCTCCTGTCTCAGCCTCCCAGCCTGTACTGGGATTACAGGCATATGCCACATTTATATTGTATTATAAATCAATTACATAATTTTTATATATAATTAATTTTATATATATGTGATGTTGGCATCATATATATTATATATTACATATTATAATATAGTATATTACATATTATAATATAGTATATTATATATTATAATATAGTATAGTATATATTATAGGAGCATATGTTATAATATACTACATATGTTATAATGCATATATTATAATATTCTGTATACATTATAATATATATGTTATAATATTCTGTATATATTATAATATAGTACATATATTATAATATGATATGTATGATGTTGGCATCAGGTAAACCTGAATTAAATTAGACTCTTGCTGTGTAGTGCTGGGCAATTTACATCCCCTCTCTGATACTCATAATGCCTGTCATAGGGTTGGTGTGAAAATTAAAGCACTTGGCCCAGGTAGGACCTCAGTCCCCGGGGCCTCCGTGATCATAATAAAGGTACACCGTGTAGTGGGCGTGGAAAGGAAGAATCATTATAAGAGATAATGGGCAACTTATCTGCGGCATCTATCTATAAAGATAGCATAGCGCTTATTGTAAGCTATGAGTCATACGCCTAGAGCAGCCGCCAGCATATTCTGAGCACTCCTACCCTATAAAGGATGTTCCTGTTTCAGTGGAGAGATGGAGAACGACGGACTGGGGAGGCATCTGAGTGGGGCCTGAGGCCGGGGTAGAATTGCCGGAGCCCAAGAGAGCGAGGCAGGCGTTCCTGGCCCACGAGAGCTCGGAGCAAAGGGCGGGTGATAGGAAGGTGCCGAGGTGCTCCCGGGGCCTCCCGAGATTGCAGTGTTAGGAGCTCAGGGCTCAGGGAGGGCAGCATGGAAGAGGGGTTGGCGAGGTGGAGGGAAAAGGGCCTTCTGGAAACTCCTCTGCCGGCGCTCTGTAATGCACTTAAACTTGTCTTCCTGCTCTTTGCACAATGCGCCTGGGTCTGCCCTGCGTGGAAGGCACATACAGCAAGTCTTGTCTCTTATTCCAGAAACGTTCTGACTTCTCAACTTGGGGTAGCACCTCAGAATCCCACACGTGCATCTCCAGACTCCTGACTCCTTCAAGCGACTTTCAGGAATCTTGGTTTGGAGGATCTGTGCACTCCAAATCAATTTTTCTGTTCCGCTCTTTATTCTTTCCTTCCCTTTAAAAAAAAAAAAAAAGTAATTCCTGGATTAACAATTTTTTTTGTGTGGTACTGGGGATTAAACCCAGGGGCATTCTGCCTCTGAGCTATACCCCCAGCCCTACTTTTATTTTTTTTATTTTGAAACAGGGCCTCGCTAAGTTCCTGAAACTGGCCACAAACCTGCGATCCTCCTTCTCAGCCTCCCACGTACTAAGATGGCAGGTATACACCATCACATCTGGCTTAAACATTTTTGTTTTATTATGGAAAATTTTCGGCATATGCAAAAGCAAAGCTGATCACTTAATGAACCCCACATGCCCATCAGTGAGTTCCCACAATTCTTAACCTTTTCTTAGCATGGTTTCTCTATTCCCCTTTCCCTTTTTGATTTTGTGTGTGTTTGCTGGAGTATTTTAAAGCAAATCTCAAGCATTACCTTTCCCATAAGATATATGATTTTTCATATGCATCTCTAACAAAGAGGGACACTAAAAAAAATCCACACCACATTATTATGGCAACTAAAGCAATTAACAGAAAAGTTTAATACCCTCTATTATTCTGTCCATATGTAGGGTGTTTTGCACCACCACACCCAGCTTAAGCTTTTTTTTTATTATTATTATAGAAAATCTCTATCACAGACCTGCGATCCTCCTGTCTCCGCCTCCTAAGTACTAGGATTACAGGCATGCCCCACTGTGCCCAGCTCATTGAATTTTTTTTTTTTCAGTGACTGAAGGGTCACAGATCTGTCACTGTGAATGTAACAGTACACAGAGGACATGAAAAGGCAAAGTCACCACCTCCTATCCTCACTAGAACCCCACATCCTGAGCAAGTGAGGACAGAGACACCCCAACCCTCGGCCCTGCAAGAGGAGAGCTGTCAGTTCTCTAGTCTAAGGTGGGATCCCATAAGGATGTGGGAAAGGGGCCTTAAAAAGAAGGCTGTGAGCCAGGCAGGGTGGCACACACTTGTAATCCCAGGATTTGGGAGGCTGAGACAGTAGGATCGCAGGTTCGAGGCCAGCCTCAGCTACTTAGTGAGGTCCTCTGCAACTTAGTGAGACCCTGTTTCAAAATAACGAATTAAAAAATAGGGCTGGGAGTGTAGCTTGGAGGTAAAACACCCCTGGGTTCAATCCCCAGTACCACACACACTCAAAAGAAGGCTGTGTCTGTGCCACACGGAAGGCCTTCCTCCCTGGCCACCGGCCCACCTGGCTTCAAGCCTCATCACCTCCAGTCTTGGGGTGGGAGTCCACCCTTCCAGAAGCATCCACTGATCCCTCACCACTGTCCCACCCAAGTGAGCCTCCCAAAACACCACTGCTTCCAGAACAGCCAGACAAAAGGGCCGGCACCCCCAACCTGACCTGTCCCCAACCTCACCTCCCGAACACCTCCCACACGCTCACTGTTCAGTTCCAGCAGCCTGAAATTCTGATTCTCGGAAGAGAGCAGACTTTGCTTAACTGTAAGTTTTATTTTCAGATATTTGTATATTTTATATAGTTCTAAGAAGTAACACAGAGAGACCCCCCCCATGCACCCTTTGCACAGTTCTCTTTAGTGGGAATATCTTACAAAATTGTGTTATGCTATCATATCCAAGACTTCGTGTGCAAGGAGCAGTTAAGCCCCATGGTAAAGGCCTAGAGGTGCAGCTGAATTCATCCTGCCAAAGAGAGTCAGCAAAGGGTAAAGGTTTCGTGAGGGTCGGGGAGCTTCCCAACCACCCAAAATCCCAAGAGCAGGAAGGAGAGACACAGCCGGACATGGAGGACCAGCTTTCTTTCCAGGATGGGGGATGGACAGCCCCGGTGGAATCCTGGATGCAAGAGGAGAAGTCAGGTGGTGGGGGACAGGGGGAACGCCAGGGAGGAAGCGTGGGGAGCCCTTGGCAGGAGCTCCCCGAGCTCTGACTCTCCATCCTTGAGCCCTCCCTTGACTCTCTCTCAGTGATGCAATCAAGCCTGGGACAAAGTTGTTCTCTTATCCCGCATGCCATCTCTGAAGCTGCGTTTATAGCCCTAAGCAAAGTCCAGTTTCGACTTTCAATAGATGACCCTCAGGAACGAGATGTTTATTCACTCAGCCACCCTCCCTGTGCACCTACTACGCGCAGGCGCTGTCCCGGTGCTAGGGATTCAACAACAGACAGAATGCTGTGCACCCCGGGTTTGCTTCCTAGAGTCGGGGCCAGAGAGCCAGTCACTCCCTGCATGGGTCCACTGATTCCTTAGCTGCCTCTGTGCCCTAGACATACAGGAAAATGTGTAATGGGAAGCCGATATGTTCTGGGGTTCAGGGCAATGGGGTAAGAAGTCTCTAACAAAACCAGGGCAAAGGTCACAGTGGGGAAGCCCACCTCCAGCCCAGGTTGCTGAATGCCTGGCAGACCATCACCTATTATAACCCATGGGCCACCATCTGCCACAGGAACCAGAGCAGAAGGCAAGGACTATGAAGATGTCACAGGTTCCGAATGCGGCTTCCTCGTGGGTGACAGGGTGTTGGAGAAGAAAGCTCCCAGCTCTGGGAACTTCTAAGAGGACCTGGGTTTCAGTGCAAGGTGGGCAGCCCACTGAACATGTTCTAGAAGAGAAGTTTCTGTCAAATGCAGAACCACCCTGCCATGGAGGGTTTGTTTAAGAACAAACCAGATGTCTTTAGTTATTTATTTTCAGGGATTCTCAGAGCCTTGGATTAGCTAACATGCGTTGTGACTTTCTAAAGACAGTCCGCAGTACCCAGTGGTTTTCAATCTTATTGGACCTTCAAACACTCTTTCTTGGGACTTATATTAATATTTTCCCCCACAGTTAGGAAAACTCCACCTTTCCAGCTGGACAAGCTGGTGAACCTTGAAAAACAGATTAAATTTGAATAGGGAGGTGAACCCCCATCAGTAATCTCTTGGCCCCTGCTTGAATACCTCCAGCCACAAGACACTCAGTACCTGCCAGGGAAGCCTAACCTGGGTTTCTACCTGGAGCCCTTCCTTAGGCTGAGCTGAAATTTATCTCCCTCACCCATCTATCTGTTGTAAGAATAATAATGATGGCTTCATTTTTTGTTTGTTTGTTCGTTTGTTTGTTTGTTTGTTTGTTTGTTGCAGTACTGGGGATTGAACCCAGAGGCATTCTACCTCCAAGCTGTACCCCCAACCCTATTTTTCATTCTTTATTTTGAAACAGGGTCTCACTAAGTTGCGGCAGGCCTCCCTAAGTAGTAGAGGCTGGCCGAGAACCTGTGATCCTCCTGTCTCAGCCTCCCAAGTACTGGGATTACAAGTGTGCGCCACCATGCCGGGCTCCATGATGGCTCCATTTATTGAACACCTGCTAGATGCCAGGCTGTGTTAAGTATTTTACATACATGAGCTCAAGAAAATCACCCAAGTGCTCCATGAGCTCGGCCTGTGCCTCTTCCTCAGCCCAAGGGAGCTGAGGTTTGGAGAAGTCAGATTACTTAGCAAGGAGCAGATCAAGGACTCTGCCCCTAACTGTCTAACCTGGAGGCCACCGACATGTCGTACCCAACCACTTCACTTTCTGCCCTCCTTCACCAGACTCCACCTCCTGGAGCCCTCAGAATAACAATCCCCACATCTGCAGATGCTGATGCACCTGATCCCCATAGCAACCTGTAGGTATTATCCTCTAGGATATTCCCAGCATACCATGAGACACTGACCAGTCACCTGCCTGGAATCGCCTAGAGCCCAGATGGCAGACAGGACCTGAGCACCCAGGCCATCTGCCCCTAAAGCCCATGGCTGCCACTCTGCCACTCCTGGATCCACAGCCTTCTCCACACCCCCACCCATGGTCTGGCCGAAGAAAACATGTCCCTGCTGACCTAATTGTCCCCAGCGGCACAGCCCCTGGTCCTGGGTCCCTGGGCTCCTCTCTGTCCTTGCCATTCTCCCACGGCCTCATTTAGGATTCTCTGCAAAGAGCCTGGCCATTTCTATAATCCCAGAAAAGGGAAGATCCAGGAACTTGGGACTGAGGAAGAGCATAAGCTGTTGCACGAGGGCTTGCTGAGCCCGGATCCTCTGGTGGAAGCATCACACCTCACCCATCTCACAGCTGCTGGCAGCTGGAAGAAGCCCCAAAGCACTTTAGTGGAATGAGTGGGGGCACCCTCATTTTATACACGAGGAGAGAGATGCCCGAGGGTCTTAGGACAGGCTCAAGAGTGCACAACTCGTGGCAAGTGCAGGGTGCAAACCCAGGCCCAGCTGGCTGATGCTCTTTCTTCCGCCCCACCTTGCAACATGGACTCCATGGAAATGGAGCCTCCCTCCAGCTCTGTCTGGGACAGCTTTGCTGACCCTGAGCCAGGCCCTCTGTGGAAGGATCCAGGACATCGCCCACGGACCCTCCGGGAGGAGGAGCCTCCTAGGATGGGTGGGCGTGGTGAAGGGAGACTGTAACACAGTCTCTATGACTGGCCACTTTTTCTGACCACCCTACCAACCTGGTCTTGCCACAGACTCTCAGTTCTGTCCTTTGAGACCTGGGTAGCCCCATTTGGGAAGCAGGACAGACAGAGCTCCTTGCTAGGTGACATCAAGAGAGTCACCCGCCTCTCTGAGCCTCATTTGCATCATCTGTGAGTGCACACGTTCTGAAGGCCTCCTCCAAGACAGTCAGCAGCCAGAAGGGTGTGCAGATGAACAGCCCCGGGCAGCTACACCAAAATCTCCCTTCTATGGAGAAGGACTCAGAGAGCTGAAGCAACGTGCCTGAGGTTGCACGGCTAAGAAGTGTCCAGCTGGATCTAGAACGTTAATTCTTTGAGGTCCCAAAGCCAAAGCCCTCTGCCTCTGCCATGCACTAGGTTGATTCCAAAGCCCCTCCAGGTCCACGCCTCTGAGGCTAAGGAGTTGGGGGCCTGCAGGCACAGAGGATCCTGATGGTAAAGGATCCTTATTCCACACCTGTGCCAGGCAGTGAGCTCAGTTACAGGAAGTGTGGTCCCCATGAACAGATAAGAAAATAGGTCCAGAGAGGTGGAGGGACTTACCCAAGGCCACACAGCCAACAAGTAAGGAGTCAGAACAGGAGTCTAGGCCTGTGGCACCCCACATGGCAGGACTCAGATGACTTCTTTACCCGTGCTCTGTCCCTCCCTTTATGTGCCAGAATGGAACAGCAGGGGGAAGCCATCCTCCCACACACACAGGTAGCAGAGAGGTGAGAGGGGGAGCCCGAGCTGAGAACTGTGCACAGGGGCCACCCTCGTTCAGACTGGCCGAAGTGCTGGAACCAAGCACCAGCCAGTTTCCACCCAGAAGGGTTACCAGCCGCCCAGGAAATGCCCAGAGCGCTTGAACTTCTGAACTCCTCGCTCACCTCCATCTGAACCCAGGGAAATGGCCCCTTTGCTGTGATTACTTTATAGCTGAGATTGTAAATTCTTCCCTGATCCCATTTTATGGCGGCCGGATAAAAACATCTGCCAGGGCGGGGCTCAGCTCAGAGGAGAGTGCTTGTTCATAAAGTGGCTGTCTGGCGCAGCGCCCCCGAGGGGTGCAGCTGGAGGGCTCGCTGCAGGGGGCCGGAAGCACCAGCTGCCCACGCCCGGCCAGGGTCCCCAGGAGCCCAGCCCCAGACGCCTCCTGGGGACAGAGCCCCACACTCAGGTCCCGGCCACTGGTTCACTGTACCCTCAGCTTGGCGCAGAAACAGGTCTGTGATCGTCCTCATTCTGCAACTGGGAGGCTGAGACCAGAGGACAGCGTGTCCAAGGCCACGCACCTGCCCAACCGGGACCAGAGCTCAGGTTCGTAGCGCCTCCGCGCTGGCTCCTCAGGATAAACTTCACAGGTCTGCAAGACAGCGGGTCTCAGCCCCCGATGCCAGCCTCCAGGGATCCCCGGCCATCCAGGGAGAGCGAGTGCCCGCCCCCCCCCCCCTTAGCAGACACTGGCACTGTGCAGGCGTGGTCAAGCACCCTCCCCGGCCCAGGGGCCCTCACTCCTGAGAATTGGTGGGTGGGGAGACCTGATCTCTCTCCTCCCCCTCTTTCCAGAGCCCCGCTCACTGCGCACATCCCCCTGCCCTCCGATAGGGGGCCTTGTCCAAGTAGGGATGCGGAGAAGGACAGAGGTTGGGGCTGCCTGCCGGGCACCCTGCGTGCTCTCAGACTCCAGTCTCCAGACTTCAGCTCCTTGGGTCGTTAGGCAACAGCGCTACTGGGGCCCTTTCTCCCTCATCTTCTGCAAGGTGCAGTCAAAGGCCAAGAGGTGGCAGAGGCTGGCGTGTTTGGGGCAAGCTGGGTGCAACCAAGGTGAAGAGGTGCCTCCCTCGCCATCATGCCGGTCCCTCTCTGCCTCCTCCTCCCACGGTGGAGACTTTGGAAGCCCTGACTTGTGATGTAGCCAAGACCGACAGAAGAAAGTGGCCCGGGGAAGGCCAGGGCCATGGGAGTGGGAACCAGGGAGCAACCAGGCATGCCCGAAGAGAACGTGGAGGCTGGCGTTCAAGGCCAGTCCGAGGTGGGGGTAGCAAGGAAAGAACACTGTGCCACAACCAGGAGGTCAGGTTTCAGCTCTGCCAACCTGGTGCTGGCCCTGGCCCTGGCCCTCAGCACCTCGGCTTCCTGGGCCTCAGTTTCCCCACTCATCTGTGAAATAGGTGCAGATCGGGCACTGAGCCAGAGGCTGAGATGTAGCTTCTATCCCCGTTCCTTCAGCCCATGGTTGTCCACCCGGACACAGGCTGGGACCTCCCGGGGGAGCTTTTACAAACACTGGCCCTATGCTACATTGAGCCCAGCCCCAAACTGGGAAAACCTGATGGCCAAGAATAGCTGGGAGGGGTGGGGAGGGCTGGGGCCAGGAGCTCTCAGAGAGGAAGGGAGAAAGATTAATTAACGTCAGCTCTGTAGGCAAGCGGTGGGTTTGGGAGTCAGACAGGCCTGAGTCTTAATCCTGCTTCCCTCTGCCCCAGGAAGGTCCCACAGTCCCTCGGGAAGGCTAAGACCTCTTTGGCCTGAACACTTCCTCACTCCTGTATGGGATTGTTGAGATGATGGGAACGGCCCCCGCATACAGCTGCATTCAGAAATGTTAATTATTGCTACTGATAATAAACAGGGCCCCGTTTCCAGGACGGATGGATGGGCCCCACTGTTGAGCCTGGGTCAAACCCTGCTCCCCGTGGCCTGCCAGCTTCGAGGTCTCGGGGCACCGGCACCCTCCTTTGCACTACAGCAGAGCTGAGAATACCATCAGCCGATGAGGGTTAAACTATGTAGTCTGTGAAACCCCAAATATAGTACCAGCTCCGCTCGGTTCTCTGCACCTGTTTAGTGTCTGGCTCCTTTTCTCCAGCGCTGGTCGCAAGGTGCCGGCTCTGTTGGCAACAAGGAGCCTGGGTTCTAGGAGGCGTCTGGGGTCCACCTTGCCCCGGCCATGGCTGGGCAGCAGAAGCTCAGTGGGGGTCGCCCTGGGCTGGCCCCAGCACTTGACTCTTCTCCCGCTCTGACGGCTGCACAGTGTAGTGAAAGGGAATCTGAAAGCACTTGTGGACTTGGAGTTACTTTGCAGGGACATAGACCAAAGCCAGCGAAGGAGCCGGGGCCCCCAGAGTGACAGGAGGCTCGAATCCATGGCTTCGGCCCCCACCACAAAGGTGCTGAGCGAAAGTCACCAGATTTGACGTCAAAAGCTTCCTCTTCGAGGTGGACAGGCTCTCCTCGTCTGTCTCAGAATCCAGGGGGAGAAAGAGAAGGCGCCTTGGGGTCACACAGACCTGCTCTTGTCCCACTACGTATAAATGACACCCTTCCCCTGGGCCTCAGTTTCTCCATCTGTAAGAAGAGGACAAGTTCTTAGAACCAGAGGTTCATTTTGGGATCAGATGAGAGGATGCCTGTTCAAACCTGAGGGAAATCCTAAGAAAAGATTCTTCGACTGGCTGAGGGACCTGGGGGAAATTTACCTCGTTTCTCCCAACCTCAGTTTCTCAATCTGTACGCAGAGATAATGGTATTCACCAAAGAGGACCGCTGTTCTGATTAAATGAGATAATATAGCTAAGCCCTTCTGGTACACAGCACTGGATTCACAGTAGGCAGTTATTGTCCCTGTGGTTGACCCCATGTCCCTTCTTCCCCACCCCCCACTCCAGGAGAGCAAGGACCATCTCTCTTCTGCAGTGAATAAACACTTTTTGCCCAGCGGATCCAAAGCCCTCAAGGAGGCCCAGCCCCCTGGAACCCCCTGTGGCCACCGCACCCAGCACCCAGAAGACAGCTATCTGTCTTATAAGCAAGGAATTTGTTCTTAGACTGACTCATTGTTCAGCCTGGCTGGATGCAAGGACCTCTACGTGGAGCTCTTTTAATCTTTCCTCACAAATCAATAACTGCTTACCTTGGAGCACTTTTAATTAGTTAAGCCTGCTGAGGAGTGTTCCACTGATAAACCAGCCTACTATTAATGCTCAGCGTCTGCCTTGTGCTTGCTATTTTTATTATTGTTGGTGGTGTTGTGAAATCCTCCTTCCTGGTCCACGCAGCTGGGGCTATTCTTTTAAAAAAGACCTTCATCGTGAGCCTTACTCATTCCCTGACACCTGGGGAACAGGGCCCTTCTGGACAGCTGCAAACCCTGAACACAATGTGTGCAAAGAGGCTTTCTCCGATGGCCAAAAAATAAAATAAACAAGATAAAACAATCCCCAGGATTTTTGGTCTCAGCTTTCCATAGCAAGGGTAACTCCCCGGCTCCGGGATCCCCAAGGTGAAGACGGCTTGCCATCATCAGCCACCAGTGTAGAGAGCAGAAGAGAAAATATTGGTTAAGTGCCTGCTGTGTGCCAGGAATGGTGCCATGTGCTTATGGCCACGACCTCATCCGCTCTGCAGAGCATCCCCGGGCACCAGCATGGGCCCTGTTTTCTCAACGAAGTAACTAGGTTCACAGAGCCTAGTGCATTTGACCAAAGCCACAGCACCAGCAAGTGGGAGAATGTGGGTCTAGACTCTTTCTGCTTCACACTCTGGCGAGCTCCTGGAGGACCCTTCTGGGCCTTGGCTAACTTCCCTTACTTTCTCCCTCCTTTGCCATAAGCTCCAGGACTCCAGCCTGCATGCTTGCCTTACTCTCTTTGGAACACCACCCCCCAACACACACACACACACACACACACACACACACACACACACACTCACTTTGCCTTGAGTGTCTGGTTGGCTAAAGGGGAGGACTGGAGGGAGCACGGTCTCCCCAAGTCAAAGTCCCATTCCATAAAACTTTGTGTCATTACTCCATGAAAAAGACAGAAACAAAATAATTGTTCCTTGGAGGAAGAACCAATCTCTGGACAGTGTGGCAAGGTGTCTCAGAAGCTGAGCTGAAGGAGCAGGAAGGCGGCGTGCAGGTCCTGCATCTGCTTCTTACTCACAGCGTGACCTCAGGCCCAGGCAGCAAGTTTGCTCAGCTACAGTCTTCTCCTCTGTAGCGTGGCCTTCCTGGGAGTCTCTGCCTCCTGGGGCTGTTGGAAGGATTGAGAAAATCTATGTGAGGGTCAAACATGCAACCCACCGTATCAGTCCTCAGATCCCAAAGCCCCTCCCTAGTCTACCTTCTTTCCCCTTATGTTTATTTTATATTTAATGTCCAGGGTTTCCCATTGTACTTAACAGGAAAAATAAGAAAAAAATGTCTATTCCACTTCCTGGAAGCAGATGTCCTACATACACATTTTAATAAGAAACAGAGTTTGGATCCAGTGCCAAGGAGTTCTCTTTACTGTTAACAGAAATTATCACTAACATATAACAAGCAATCGCCATGTATCCGGTGTTGTTCTAAAATTGTCTCAACATTTCACAGATGGGAAACCCGAGGCTAAGGGAAGTCAGTCACTCACCTGATGTCATGCATTTTTAATTCAACTTTTTATCTTGAGATAAGTAAAATGCAGCTTTAAGAAGTAATACAGAAGCCAGGTGTGGTGGTGCATACCTGTAAGCCCAGGACTTGGGAAGCTAAGACAGGAGGATCGTGGGTATGAGACCAACCTCAGCAATTTAGCAAGACTCTCAGCAACCTAATGAGACCCTGTTTCAAAACCAAAAAAAAAAATTTTAAAGGACTAGGGTGTAGCTCTGTGGTAGAGTGCTCTTGGGTTCAATCCTCAGTACCACAAAAGAAAAGGAGGAGCAAAAGGAAAAGAAGTAGGAGGAAGAGGAGGAGAAGGAGAAGAAGGAGAAGAAGGAGGAGAAGGAGGAGGAGGAGGAGGAAGAGGAGGAGGAGAGAAATAATAACAATAATAATAATATAGAGAAATTCTCTATACCCTTTATCTGGCTTCCCCCAATGATAACATCTTACAAAACTATGGGACAATTATCACAACCAGAACACTGACTTTGATACAGTCCAGGCCTAGAACATTTCCATCACCACAGTGATGTTGATACCACACGCGTTTCCTAACTCCCCTTAACACTGTTTCTACAACCTCCTTTGTCCATTCTTTCAAGGCAGGTCTGTTGGCATCAACCCCTCTTGGCCCTTCCTGTGAGAAGAGCTTGCACATTTGCACTGGGTATAGGAATCTAGGCTAGGAACTCACCACCATATCATTCCTCAGATCCCAAAGCCCCTCCCTAGTCTACCTTCTTTCCCCTTATCAGAACCTTATGTTTATTTTATATTTAATGTCCAGGGTTTCCCATTGTACTTAACAGGAAAAATAAGAAAAAAAAGATCTATTCCACTTCCTGGAAGATGTCCTACATACACATTTTAATAAGAAACAGAGTTTGGATCCAACCCTGGGCCCCACATGGCAATAACCAGTAGGCTAGACTGCCCCCGGCCACTTAAATTCACTCAAGTTGCTCCTCTGGGGACTGTCTAACTTTGATGACTCCATCACTGTGAAGTCCTCAGAGACCATAAGCCAAAATCTCTCCTCAAGAAGGACAGTTAACAGTGCTGTTGGCCCAGCACAGACAACTGTGTAGAAAGTGGCCAGAGACCATTCAGGTGTGCCACATCCACATTCTGTCAATGTGTGAGCAAAATCATTTAAATATTCATGAGACCCACTTTCTAAAGACCAGCCCCTTATTCACCCCTTTCATTCATTCATTATTTACTGCATGCAAGTAACTAGGGACCAAAATCATAACCACCTTTGAATTGTGCTCTTATTTTGCAGCAGACACTTTGCAAAGCACTTTGCATATTGGACAGCAATTATTCACTATATTCTAGTCACTGCCATGAGAGCGTAACTACGCAAGTTTGGACCAGGTCCATGTTGCCCCATCTTAGTTTTTAGCCAGAGTTGACTTTTGCCATAAATTTCTCACTTCCTTTCCCCTGGTGCCTGGGAGAAACCACTCAGCACCCACTAACACGCCAACTGGAAATGCAGGGAAAGTGGCCCCTTGAGATAATCCTGACCAGTGGAGGACAAGAAGTAAGGGATAGCTGGCTCCTTCTTTCTTTCCCTGGGAAGATGGTTCTGCAAACTAACCCAGAAGGCTTTTAGATGGTGCTTTCAGGCTGAATAACTGGTCCTCTGTAGAAGTGGTCAGATTCTTACCGAAAGGGTAACAGGTCTCTGCGCTGGCTTCCCTTCCTCCTTGGATAGATCCTCCCTGAATCTCACTCCTCCCTCCTGGGATTACATTCCCAAATAAACTATCCACACATAATGGGAAATCCAGACTAAGATTTGGGGTACTAGAAGTAACCTTAGAAAGCAATCCAGAAGTTCACATTTCTGAAATATAAACAACCCCTGGAGTTCAGGAGCAACACAATTATTCAAAACTTTACCTGTGGCTGACCAGAATAGGATACAGGTGAATAGTATAAACCTGCATTATATAGTGACCATAGCTTTTGACCAGCCTAGGAGTAATAATAATTATAAAGATTCTGGAGTGAGTGGGCTAGTCTTTTTTAACTACTTAAGAACTCTTGAAAACAATAAATGACAGGTCCAGATCAGCCAATTATCAATTCAAGGGAGAGTTGTGTGACATCCATGGTATCACTTAATGAAACCTTCGTCACTTGCTGCCTGCAGGATGTGCTGAAACTCAGGCCTGTGATCTAATCATAAGAGTGACTGAACTACAAAGGAAACTGACTACACAGCCACAAGTCTCTGATAATCAGGGGTCTCTGGGGAAATCAGTGGGACCCTAAGAACCAGAGTGGGGACAGTTAGGTTAATTAGACTGAGAATATTGAACCCCATATTCTTCTAAACACATCAGACTTTTAGAAATACTCCTTCTTCATAGAGGAGAGCAGTATCCTCTTGCCTGGAGACCCTGCAAAGACCTTTCCTGAGACTGGCAGCTCATAAGTTGATGTTTATTTCCCCCACGATCCATGCCTGCAGCTCCTAATTGCCTTCAAGACAATACACAGCAGCAGGTCTAAACACAGCCCAAGCAGTGAAATACAGTTGCTGCCCTGGGTGGAAATGGAATTCACACTGAAGGAGTTGCAAGAACTGGCTAAAAAGTAAACTCTTACAGGATTTTACCAGCGAAATATAAAGATGAAAGGGGGAAAAAATCATTGACAGGATCCTATGGCACTTGCTGTAACGTTCTGTCTAGGGTACCTGGAGCCATCCTAACGCTCGGCTGGGATGACTCCTTAAAGCTCAGACACAGTGATGTATGTAGCGCATTAGAACAGGAGCAGATGCATGAATTGCTGTGGTACACTATTGAGGAAGGGACCAGAAGGCTCAGGGAGGCAAGAGGGCTAGCTGTGTTCATGGTGTGAAATGGCAAATACACCTTTCGCTGAGGCAGAAAGCAGTACACTGTGGGGAGGAGGGCAAGGTAGAAGGAGAGTAAGCCCACATCTTTGCCAGATGTGGGGCAGCTGTTCTCAGAAGCCTACCATGTCATCACGGTAGCTGTGAGCCACTTCCAGTATCCAGTGTCTTAGCCTGGAGTCCCTCAAAGGTTTGTACATGGACACTTTATTTGGGAATGTGATCCCAGGAGGGAGGAGGGAGGCTCAGGGGAAATAATATAATACTAATAAATTAGTAAATAATAAGAAAAGCCAATGCAAAGGCCTGTTATCCTTTTGGTAAGGTTCCCTTTTGGAATGTTCAGTATCTGTGGCGGTGGTGAACTCCAGGCACATGGAAGCACCTCGTCTTCAAAGCCAGGGATGAACTTACTGAGGAGGACACGGAGGCTGAGTGGCAACCGGGAATCCACTATGGAGCCTTTGGCCCAGGCTCTGCTTTGGAGGCAACCAGATGGAGGTGCCAACATTATCTGATTTCAACATCACTGAAACCCATCAAGGTAAGAGAGCTGCAAACTCTCCTACAGGTGCAGAAAGTGAAATTTTGAGAAGTCGGCTGAGGGAGGGATGAGAACAAGCCTTCTGGTCCCATTCTGGCCCTTCTTGCCACAGGATTCTGCAAGACAAGACCAGGGGAGTCAGAGTGTCCTCCATCCTACCTGACTGTGGGACCCATTTGTAGTTTTATATTCCACTACTCGCTGACAGATTTGTCACCTGCCATGAAGTGCCAAACCCCATTATTATTATCAATAGTGGTAATGGATAATTAGACAACAAATGCACTAATCTCATTAAGCCCACTTTTTAAATTAATTTATTTTAATTCATGTAATTAGTTAATATGATAATGCTTCCTTTCATCCAAAGACAGCCCTAGGCTCTCCAAACTCTGTGTATTCTTATTAATGGATTTTCATACAGTGAGAAGGAAGGAGTGTGGGGAGTTGCTCAAAGCCAGAGCTGCCCGGTGGGGATCACTACGCCACAGGGAAGCCGCCACTCCTCATCCAGGACTCTCCTTCTCCCACAGGCACCAGCTCACACTGCCTTTCCTCCACATCTGGAAGGCCCTCTCTCCTTTTCTCCCTTGGTAGTAATACCATCCATCCTTCAAGACTCCACTGAGGAGTCCCTTCCTGCAAGAAGCATCTTGACCTCGCCCAGATGGGCCAGACAGCTCTCCTAAGGGACCCTGCCCAGCACATCTGTCCACGTGGAACAATGGGACTATTTCCCATTTATTCTAGAAAAGACTTCAAGCAGTCACATTGCTTGCCCACAGGACCACCAACCAAAACTGGAATTCAAACTCATAGTCAGGTAACTCTGAAACTACAGTGCCAGAAATCTTTACTTGACTTTGAGCCTCACCCAGCACAAGCCCTGCTTCCTACATGCCTTGCAACGAATGAATGCCTGAAAGACTCCCTTAACAAATTAGGATTTCATAATGAAAGAAACAAAAAGACCCCACGGCCAGAATATGATTGGCAATGAGAGGTTTAGAGGAATTCTATCCTTTATTCGTCGTCTCTCATGGTAAGGTCTGAAGACATTAAAATTTTCAGTACTGTTAACGGGATTACGTTTTATTCCAAGGCTCAAAACCACAAACAAAAATAATAATTCCATTAGTTGTTAAAAATGGTAATCATCCCGTTGAGCAGGGATTTTATTGCTATGGTAACCGTAAAGCCCAGAGATAATAAATAAAAAGTTCCCACATGTTGCAGGGAGTACATTTCGTTGCCAGTACCCCCCACCAAACAGCATAATTCTATTAGTAGTTAAAAATTGTAATAATACCCTCGACAACAATTTTTATCGCTAGACCTGTAAAACACAAGGAGAAGAAATAATTTTGTCAACTGGAAAGCGGTGATAATAACTCAGCTGTGTTGGGAGAAGCCTGAGCTTTGGTTTCAGTGTGACTAGCATCTCAATTTGGAGGGGCAACTCCTAACGCAGGGCCGTAAGAGTTGCTTAAACTTGGGCCATTTCTCTCTTTCATTTCTAGTGTTCTCAGGGCCAAGAAAAAGAGCTCACTCAGAAACAAGTTGATAGCCGGGTGCGGTGGCGCACACTTGTAATCCCAGCATTTGGGAGGCTGAGACGGGAGGATCTGGGTTCGCAGCCAGCCTCAGCTACCTAGTAAGGCACTCCACAACTTAGTGAGTCCCTGTTTCAAAATAAAGAAACAGGGTCTCACTAAGCCCCCCCCCCCTTTCCGCTCTGGGCTGACTCAGTCCGAATGTTGGCAATGATGAGGCCCCTTGGCTTGGGACTTCATGACCTCCAGAACCATGAGAGTTACACGTCCTCTATCAGTTACCCAGTCTGCAGTATTCTATCATCCCGAACAGACTGAGACACCGTGAAGAGACCTGCTCACGCCTTTAAATGCAGGCAAGCATTGGCCAAGCGCTGACGTCACGGGCCTCCAGAATTTGCACCTGAGGAGCCTGGCTGGCATCACCCCAGCCTGAGCCCAGAACTGAAGGGTATTGGGGTCCTTGAGGTGGCAGGTCTGGAGCGCAGGGACTTCCCAAAGAGAAGCTCGGCGAGGGAAGTAGTGTTCATCAGCTTTTCATTACTGTGACCAAACGCCTGACACGTGTTCGCCTAGAGGAGGAAAGGTTTATTTCTCTCATGCTTTCTGAGGTTCAGTCCATGGTCGGCCAGCTCTAAGGCAGAAACATCATGGCAGAAGGGCGAGGTGGAGGAGAGCCGCTCAGCTCATGGCGGTGGGAAGTGGGGGGAGCAGGGAGGCACTCCCCCAGCGACCTGCTTCCTCCAATGAGGTCTCATCTCCCAATAGTCCGTTCAGCCAGTAATGGATTAATCCACTGATTGGAGCCCCCATGATCCAGAGGTTCCCAAACTTACTGGCTTATCCTCCCCTTTTCAGAAAAAAGTCACTCAACCCCCTGGGCACTTCTACCACTCCCTTATTTTAGTCAGTGTCTTCCAATTGCATGGGAAGCTACTGCCGCCTCCTGGATCATTCCAGCATCCTGAGGGGTGAGGGGAGGGGGAGAGGCAGTATCATCCACTTTGGGAATCTGTGAATTATTATCTAAAGCTTCTCCTCTGAATTTTGCTGCATACTTTTAACACATGAACTTTGGAGTATATCCCAAATTTAAACCATAATAGAGGTTGTAATCAAAATAATGAAAGAACTCTAGAGACCATCTGACTTGTATGGCTTTGCAGACTGTCTTTAGCTGGGAAGCCCTTGCTTCAGTCTCATGGGGAACCCCATGAATAAAATGGAAATGTCGATGCTCCAGTGGAAGTGGGAGCCAGGAACTTGAGGTCCATCTGGTCACTCCAACACCTTGGTCCAGGGAAGCCTTGAGGCTGGTTCAAGATTCGCACATATTCACTTGAGAATATTCATTCAATTCACCTTGAGGCTGGTTCGAGATTCGCACATATTCACTGGAGAGAGAATTCACTCCATCTTTCAGTCCAGCCTCTGAGTTGAGGGAAGCACTGGCATCTATCTGTGGGGCCCTCTCTTAGCGGTGTGGGTGGGCTTCGCTTTCAACTAACCTGACATATTTAAATTAAATGTATTTATCTCTGCCATGCCTTGTTCCACAAGGATTTGAGTACTGTATCAAGATATATGTGAGGCAACAAGATAAAATAGCCAACGGCATATCCAAACTGGTAATAAAATAAGCAAAGGAAAATTAAAGAAGTTTAGATCTGACTCTCTCAAATCCCAGCCACTTGCCACAAAGGGGTCACAGACCTGACTCTGAGCTTTCTAACAATAAAGAGAAAAAACTGCGTCCAGTACATGAAGGCCAGGGCACAGCGTGGCCCAATGAGCAATGACACCGACTTCCAGAAGATTTGAGTTCGAGCTGCTAACGCTGAATTCATTTACAAATTTTCACTTATTCCTGCCCTTCTACGAACAGTCCCACAGTGTAAAGCAGGCGAGCCGCACAGGAGAGGTCTTACCTGCTTTTGACTGGTTGAAAGCTTCCAGGTATGAAAAGAGCCAGTGGGGCCTGCTAACTCATCTCTGCTAGAATGTTCTGGATTTGTGAGACACAAATGCAGAGGCCATCCGAGGAACAGAGCCTGCAGCTCAGACAGCGGCCGCCAGCGAGCTGAGAGGCTGTGGACTGTGTGTGACCGGAGTGCTCACTGCCCTAAACCTTCTTACCCACCTTGTTTTGATCCCACTGGCTCACCCAGAAGGGGTGTGTCTGTGTGTGTGTGTGTGTGTGTGTGTCTGGGGATTGAACTCAGGGGCACTCTACCACTGACCTACACCCCCAGCCCTTTTTTTTTTTTTCAGTACTGGGGGTTGAATCCAGGGGCATTCTACTTCTGAGCTATATCCTCAGCCCTATTTTTTATTCTTTATTTTGAAACAGGTTCTCACTAAGTTGCAGAGGGCCTCACTAAGTAGCTGAGGCTGGCTGTGAACCTGCAATCCTCCCGTCTCAGCCTCCCAAGTACTGGGATTACAAGCGTGTGCCACCACACCCAGCTTTATTTTTTCATTTTGAGATAGGGTCTTGCTAAGTTGCTGAGGGTCTCACTAAGTTGTCCAGGCCAGCTTCAAACCTATGATCCCCCGGTTTCAGCCTCCTAAGTACTGGGATTACAGGCATGCACCACCAGGCAGGCCTGGCTTCCTAAATCTTAATTTGATGTCCTAAATCTACTTTCTCCTGTGAAGCCATATTTCCCTAGAGAGTATCTGTTCATCAATTACTCTGTTCATCATTTATCAACTGTCTGCCACATGCCAATCACCAGCACAATCCTCAGACAACCTTGTAGGGAAGGTAGAGATGATCATCTCCACCTAACAGATGGCAAAGCCGAGGCTCAGAGAAGTTAAGGTACCTGCTCAGGGCCGCCCAGCCAGTAAGTATAGAGTTGGGCCTCTGCCAGGTCCCCTAACCCCCACCAGTGCCCTCTGCATTGTTTCGGGGACTGAGCTAAGGTCAGCACATCAGGGCTGGGGGTCAGAGTGGTAGTAGGTAGGATATCAAGCAGATATCCTAAAGTCAGGAAACCCAGACCAGGGGCTTGTAGGAGCTGAAAGAACAGCTGCTCCCTCACAATCACAGGAGCAGAATTAGCGTCCTTGCGCACCAAATTCAAGCAATAATCTCTCCTTTCCAGGCCTGAGTGTAGGACCAGCATGGACACTGGTGCAGGTCGTGCACTGCACAACCCGGGAGCCCCACAGCAGCCCGGGCTTCTGTATTTACTATTAGCCTTTTCCAGTAGGTAACAGGGGAGTGCACCAGAGGAGGGGCATTTTCTCCTGATTTGCACAGAGGAGCCCTGTGGGTCGGCAGGGTGCTGGTGTGAGCTTTGCAGATAGTGATGGTGTTTGGTGACCGGCGCAGAGTGTGTCCTGGGTAACTGCTAGTTTCTGTCCCTTCTGGAATATGAAAACCATCAAACCATCAGCCACATTCACTGTGCAGTTGGAAGATCAACTGACACCATGGATTGTACATGTATTTCTGGGCGTGCTGGCCACCATCGAGACATGTGTAGGGAATTAACAAATTGGCAAAGGATCGGGAGGGGAGGCCTGGCCCCAGCCCGGTCCCGAGCCATTCTGGGAACAGGCTGTGTGCTGCTGGTGCCAACCGGGCCATGTGCAGGGCCTGGACTACATGTGTCCGGAGCGCTCACTGCCCTAAACCTTCTACCCACCTTGTTTTGATCCCAGTGACTCACCCAGAAGAGGTGTGTGTGTGTGTGTGTGTGTGTGTGTGTGTGTGTGTGTGTGTGTGTGTGTGTCTGCTGCTAGGTGAGCAGCACCCTGTGCTGAGCAAGGGGGTCTGACACCTGGAGCCACCCAGCAGGGCATCCCTGGAACCCGCAGGCAAAAGCAGTATACAGAGGGTCCACGATGACCTTCGAGAGGAGGCAGGGAGGGAAGGAGACTCACAGCGTCCACAAATAGAGGCCAGGAGGAGAAATGGGCAGAGAGGGGCCCAGGAAGGACCCAGAGATGAGGGAGAATGGGGTGGGGAGAGCGAGCCAGAGAGGCTGAGACAGATGAAGGAGAGTGGTCGGACACAGAGACTGAGAGCAGAATGAGACAGAAGACCAGGAGAAAAACCCAAGAAAATGAGATGAAAGGAGGGAGGGAGGGAGAGGTGCTGAGTGTGCTGGAACATGCCTGTAATCCCAGCACTTAGGAGGCTAAGACAGGATGATAGAAGGTCCTTGTTTCAAAATTAAAAAATAAAAAAGGGCTGGGGTGTAGCTCGAAGGCAGAATGCCCCTGGGTCTATTTCAGAAGACAGACAGACAGACAGACAGACAGACACGCGCCATGGGTGCAAGGTGGGTAGAACACTGAGTCAGGCCAAGATTCAGACAGAAGAGGGTTCTCCCAAGATTGGATTTGCTTCCAAGTCTCAGTTCTGCTGCCATCTGTGCCATCTTGGGCAGGACCCTTCACATCTCTAGCCTCAGTTTCCCCCACATGCTGTCAGGAGGGTGGTCCTTGCTCCTCCTGTACGCCTCCTTCCAGCTGCGCCCCGGGAGATGGCAGATGGAGATGGCCTGGCAGCCCTGTGAGGCTCCGGGCAGGAGGACTCGAGAACCTGGGCTTGGCCTGGGTCTACGAAGCCACCTGCTGCCTTCAGCCGACAGAAAGGCCAGTTCCGGGGGGATTTCTCTTGTCCCCTCTGCGGCTCTCAGGCAGCCCTCTGGGGCCTTCCCTCTGCCTGCGCCCCCTGTCCGGGCCTTCTGGGGACTCGGAGGGGTCAGCACAGAGGCAACCGTGGAGCCTCAGCCTTAGAAGCCGGGCCCAAGTGGCTGCACTTCCTCCTCCTCTCTGAGTGTGAAAAGCCCATAAAACAATTAGAGCCCATGTTGTCCTCCCACGAGCAGGAGCAGGCAGTGCCTGGGCCTTGTCAAGTGTAATCAGCTCGCAGATAAGGGCCCTCTGCAGCTGTGGGAGAAGATAGGCTGCCCCATAAACCCAGGTCACCGGCAGGGCACGGGGGTAAAAAGGTAAAAAAGGAGGAGTGGTGGCATCGCCCTGTCCCCAGAAAGGTTCCAGCTGGATTCTGACCTGGGTGGGGGAGGGCACAGGCGCCTGGGCCTCTGGCTCCTTCTTGGGGGCCCAACCTCCTGGGGAAGGGGGTGGCCAGTGAACCTGGAGGCGCATGTGTACGATTCTGAGCCCTGCCCCTCCCTCGGGCGCCCCAGGTCCACCCCACTGTCCAGCCTCTGGGGCTGCATCCACACCGGTCCTGACCCACGTGCCCAGGACTGCGGGGCTGACGTGTCCTGGATGCCTGGCCTGGGGCTGGGGTTTCCCGTAGTGCATCCTGGGGGCTGCCCCAGCCTTTCCTCAAGAGCTTGGGATCCCAACCCAGAGAGGTGGCTCTGCTCTTCGGGGAGGACTTACATGGAAAAAAAGCCATTTCCCAAACCTCCTCCCTTGAGAAGAGGCATTTCGGCTGATTGTGAGGGTGAAGGAGAAAACCCAAGCTCCCACCCTGAGGAGGAAAGGGACCCCAAATCAGCCATCAGAGCCCACTCGGGCCTGGCTGTTCTTGCCATCTGGATAAGGTTCCAGGGTGTAGACCAGCAGGCTGAGGCCTCGAGCTGGGTGAGGAGCCTGGCGAGCTAAAATCTGCTCTTTGTGGCTCAGGATGTGTCCCCAGCGTCACTGCCACCTCCTGGCTGTCAGCGTCATCATCGAACAAAATGAGGGGCTTGGGCGTGATTACCCCGAATCCAACTCCTTCTCTGGTTCTGTGATTCTCATCCAACCACTTATGCACTGGATGAAAGGAATGTCTATGGAGGAGGAGTTTCCCAGCCGGGAAGCGGCACAGCGCATCACAGGATTAGGAGACAGGCCTGGGCCGGGCCGCCTCGGCTGTGTGCTCAGCTTGTGCGCTGCATAAAGCTTACTCGGCTGGGGCTGGGCGGGGCTGGAATCCGCCAAGCTTTGCACACTGCGGCACATCCACCAGAGGACGTGTCTTCTACTAACGTGCACAAACTTGGCTCGGAACACTAACTCTTGCCCTGTGACCTCAAGCAATTGGGGGAACCTGCACTCCAGGGTGGTCCAAATAGAAACTGGTCTCGCCTGTGTTTCCTAGCAGAAATGAGGTGAGGCTGAACCGAGAAAATACATCTCCAGGACTCTAATGGTTTGGAAATAGAACACGCTCCTTGCCTTCATGGAAACGGGGGAGGCAATGTTGGAAGTGGGGCTTGGCTGGAATCTCAGCCGTAGAAATCCACTGTAATGGATTTACCTAGGGGTTGGCCCAGGCTGGCAGAGCACGGGTGGGGAAGGTGGGTCTCTGGCACTGCAGCCATGGGGACTGTATGTGGTTCCTCCTGCCCTGATCATTCCCTTCCTTCCAGCTTCCATCATGTGAAAAGCATAGCCCATGTGCTCGCCCTTTCTTCACTTGCCACCCCCCATCCCCTGAGATGCACAGTCCCCGGCCTCACGTGGACTGAACCCCAATATCTCCAAGGAGAGCTATGAGCTAATAAATCTTCCTTCCTCTAAGTTGCATGGTCCAGCCTTTAGATTATAGCTACAGAGAATGCTGACCGGAACAAGGACCAAGTGCAGACCCTGACCCACAGCAGGTTCCCAACTGAGAATGTCCTTCCCACCCCTCCTCCACCTGGGATCCTCTTGCCTGTGCCTGTGAGTGCCCCGGGGTTGGATATGGCGGCCCTGTACCTGGTAATTCCACTCCTAGAGACCATCTGCAGCGCTGAGGCCCCCTCACCTGCCCGTGGCATTGACCCCACATTCCATTTTCATCACAGAATGCTCACCAGGGAAGGACGTGCAGCCTCCGTCCATCTGGGGAAGTGGAGACCAGAAGGCTGGGTGAAGGCATCACATGATCATTGCAAGAGTGGGTTTTCATTTTTGCACGTGAACCCAAGCACTTTCAACAGGCAGACTGCTCTCCCTAGCAGTCCTGCATCTTCTCTCTCCTCATGTTCTTCCATTTCCCACTTGAGAAACAAAAGGACTGAAGGGTGGGCATGAATTCCAAATACACAACCTGAAAGGAAGGGCCCGGGAGGTCATCGGGTTCCATATCCCCATCAAGAACACGTTAAGGCACCAGCTTTTAAGAAGGACAACACCCTCCACAACTTAGTAAGATCCTCTTTCAAAATAGAGAAGAAAAAATAGGGATAGGGGTGTAGCTCGGAGGTAGAATGCCCCTGGGTTCTATCCTCAGTACCACAAAAGAAGAAGG